>ONZH01016314.1:0-83107 GCA_900303285.1 Rhinella marina
CTCTAATCTAGAACCATTTTTCAGCCTCTGCATGTACACTAGGACGGGTGACTCAACTACTTATACCCCTGTCCAGCGAGCTTAGGAGAGGAAAGCAGAGGAGAGGAGTGATGCCAAAAATGGTGGTTGTAGTTGCTCACTCTGACGCTCCCCTGGGCTGTGCAGAGATAGGAATGGCGCACTGTTCTTCCCTGGTTCTGGGGATTCTTCTGCCTGATGGTGGTTTGGGTCGCCCTTGATGGTGATGACTTGTGAGGTGCAAGGCAGGGTCACCTGCAACAGTGGTGCCAATAATGTAGCAGCAATGTTGCAGTAAACCAAGTTCAAGCACATCCATTACAGTTCTCAGCATGCATGGACTGGCAGTTGCTACACATTGTACAGTTTCCACAGATCTCCCAAGTTACGCAGTTGCAGTCACAGTTAGCAGGCAGAGATGTATCCTTAACTTAATTTTCTTCACTCTGCACTTCTCTATCTGACTTTTGTATACGCATCCATAAATAGGGGTGCAACACTCTCTCTTGAATGATGCAACCACAGGGCGGACCCCAATGTCTCATTAAGTTCTACAAATTTTGTACTGGTTGCCATACTGACAGTTCAGCTTACAACAGGTTTCCACAGCAGGATGTACTATAGTAGGCATATCCAGATTCTGCCTCAATTAAAGGGGTTGTCTCATGATGGACAATGGGGACATGCCCCCATTGTATTATAGGTGCGGGTCCCACCGTTATCCAAAACGGAGCCCCAAAAGTGAAGAAGGGCGCACTGCGCATGCGCAGCCACCCTCCATTCATTTTCTATGGGACCGGTGAAAATAGCTGAACGCTGGCTCCATAGAAATGAATGGGACCGGGGGCCGCGCATGTGCAGTATGATCCCATTCACTTTTATGGGGAGCTGGCTTGGTGGTGGCCGGACCGGAGTCCTCCAGCCACCACCTTGCGGGGCTCTGTTCTGGTTATAGGTGCGGGTCCCAGCTCTGGGACCCGTATCTATAAGACAATGGGGGCATATCATAGCGATATCCCCCATTGTCCATCATGAGACAACCCCTTTCAGCTTATCCAGGGCTGAAAGCCTTTGTCTTCTGGACAACGTCTGCTGTGAAGTCTAGAGGTTTTCTGGGATTTTAATACTGATGTCCTATCCTTAGAATAGGTTATCAGAGTCTTGATCGGTGGGGGTCTGACAACTGGGACCCCCCTCAATCAGCTGTTTGAGAAGGCACCTGCACTCTTGTCAGCGCCACGGCCTTCTCTTAGCTTACTAAGCACAGCATCATACATTGTACAGTGGCTGGGCTTATAAGTGAATGGGGCCGAGTGCAATACCAAGCACAGCCGCTATACAATGAATGGTGCAGTGATTGGTAAGCACAGAGAAGGCTGCAGTGCTCACAGGAGTGCCGGTGCCTTCTCAAACAGCTGATCAGCGGGAGTCCCGGGTATCCTGAGGATAGGTCATCAGTTGTAAAATCCCAGAAAACCCCTTTAAAGAAGAACTCCCGCTAATAATTTTAATTACATGTCCTGCTAGAAATGTACATGATGTAATCTGTAGTGAATGTCATTTCCTTACCAGTGTCTGTATTTGTGAGTTATATCTCCCTGATGTTTCTCATCTGTGTCATGTGACCAGCAATCAGACTCACCAGATAACACAGCATCTTATGTGTGGACAGGAAGTCTAATTCTCTATGCATTCCTATGGGAGCCTCACTTTCAGTCTCATAGGAATGAATAGAGAAGTGACTGGCTTCCTGTCCTGGGTCAGTTGGAGGTCAGGGAGTTGGTCACATGACCCAGCTACAATTAGAAGAGAGTGGATAACTCACAAATACAGTCTCTGATAAGACGATTACATTCACTACAGATTATATCATGCACCTTTCTAACAGGTCAGAGAATAAACATTTTTACGGGAGTTCTTCTTTGACCATGCACTTAGGTTTGCCCAGACTGCCCCTTTAAGATAAAGCCTCTCCTTTCCAGAATAATAGGTACAACTAGGACAAGAAATACAAATTCTGCTTCTTCATAGACATTGTTATCCTGGACAGACAGCAGAGAGTCTGTGTTCCTTGAGACCTGGGGGACCCTTGGGCCCTATGCTGATTTATTCACTGAATGGCTGCTCGCTGGGTGTCTGACTCATCGAACATGCAGGGGACGCGCAGCACTCTGCTCCACTGGTCTGGGAAAATTAATTTTATAATAATTGCTCCAGGAGCTCCAGCTTTCTGCACTTTTTTTTTTGATGCGTGATTGACTTCTTCGACGAGGAAATAATTTTGGCCTTTCATTTGGAAAAAAGTAATTAACTGCATGGGTATGCTTAGTTGAGAAAGTCATTACAATCTCTTACTGATGCAAATGAGGTTGTTTGGGCAGAAGCTCGGAGCTGGATCACTGTGCTAGCCACATCCACTTTCCATTTCCTCCAGTCCAGGAAAATATACGACGGCAAATAAAAGCTGTTTATGCCTAATTTACAGCCCGTAAGTGAACGATTCCAGATAAGGTAGAACGACGGCGCTGTAATAACAATATAAAGCTACGGCCAGGTCTGAACATTGGCATCCGGTGTGACCGAGTATTGTATCCAGGAAGAGAGAAGCTGACAATACTGGAGGGGGTGCTGACAACTACACAAGGAGAACGGGCACTGCTCTGTGTCAGGCAACAATGTATCCTGTAGTTACTGTATGATGGGGGCTGGTCATAACAGAGAGATAAAAAACGTACAATAGGTCTACATGGTATTATAATAGTTATATTCTTATACATAGGAGCAGTATTATAGTAGTTATATTCTTGTACCTAGGAGGCAGTTTTATAATAGTTATATGCTTGTACATAGGAGCAGTATTATAGCAGTTATATTCTTGAACATGGCAGGCAGTATTATAGTAGTTATATTCTTGTCTATAGGAGCAGTATTATAGTAGTTATATTCTTGTACACAGGAGGCAGTATTATAGTAGTTATATTCTTGTACATAGGAGGCAGTATTATAATAGTTATATTCTTATACATAGGAGCAGTATTATAATAGTTATATTCTTTTACACAGGAGGCAGTATTATAGTAGTTATATTCTTATACATAGGAGGCAGTATTATAGTAGTTATAATTCTTGTACACAGGAGGCAGTATTATAGTAGTTATATTCTTGTACATAGGAGCAGTATTATAATAGTTATATTCTTATACATAGAGGCAGTATTATATAGTTATATATTCTTTTACACAGGAGGCAGTATTATAGTAGTTATATTTATTATACATAGGAGGCAGTATTATAGTAGTTATATTCTTATACATAGGAGGCAGTATTATAGTAGTTATATTCTTATACATAGGAGCAGTATTATAGTAGTTATATTCTTGTACATAGGAGCAGTATTATAGTAGTTATATTCTTGTACATAGGAGCAGTATTAATAGTAGTTATATTCTTGTACACAGGAGGCAGTATTATAGTAGTTATATTCTTGTACACAGGAGCAGTATTATAGTAGTTATATTCTTGTACATAGGAGGCAGTATTATAGTAGTTATATTCTTGTACCTAGGAGGCAGTTTTATAATAGTTATATGCTTGTACATAGGAGCAGTATTATAGCAGTTATATTCTTGAACATGGCAGGCAGTATTATAGTAGTTATATTCTTGTATATAGGAGCAGTATTATAGTAGTTATATTCTTGTACACATAGGAGGCAGTATTCTTGTATAGTAGTATAGTTTATATTCTTGTACATAGGAGCAGTATTATATAGTAGTTATATTTTTATACATAGGAGGCAGTATTATAGTAGTTATATTCTTGTACATAGGAGGCAGTATTTATAGTAGTTATATTCTTATACATAGGAAGCAGTATTATAGTAGTTATATTCTTGTACACAGGAGGCAGTATTATAGTAGTTATATTCTTATACATAGGAGGCAGTATTATAGTAGTTATATTCTTATACATAGGAGCAGTATTATAGTAGTTATATTCTTGTACATAGGAGCAGTATTATAGTAGTTATATTCTTGTACATAGGAGCAGTATTATAGTAGTTATATTCTTGTACATACAGGAGGCAGTATTATAGTAGTTATATTCTTATACATAGGAGGCAGTATTATAGTAGTTATATTCTTGTACATAGGAGGCAGTATTATAGTAGTTTATATTGTTGTACATAGGAGCAGTATTATTGTAGTTATATTCTTGTACATAGGAGGCAGTATTTATAGTAGTTATATTCTTGTACATAGGAGCAGTATTATAGTAGTTATATTCTTGTTATAGGAGCAGTATTATAGTAGTTATATTCTTGTACATAGGCAGTATTCAGTATATTATAGTAGTATTATTTAGTTGTACATAGGAGCAGTATTATTAGTAGTTATTTCTTGTACATAGAAGCAGTATTATAGTAGTTATATTCTTGTACATAGGAGCAGTATTATAGTAGTTATATTCTTGTACATAGGAGCAGTATTATAGTAGTTATATTCTTGTACATAGGAGCAGTATTATAGTAGTTATATTCTTGTACATAGGAGCAGTATTATAGTAGTTATATTCTTGTACATAGGAGCAGTATTATAGTAGTTATATTCTTGTACATAGGATCAGTATTATATTAGTTATATTCTTGTATATAGGAGCAGTATTATAGTAGTTTTATTCTTGTATATAGGAGCAGTATTATAGTAGTTATATTCTTGTACATAGGAGCAGTATTATAGTAGTTATATTCTTATACATTGGAGGCAGTGATATAGTAGTTATATTTGTGTACATAGAAGGCAGTGATATAGTAGTTATATCGTTGTACATAGAAACAACTTTACTATGTATTAGAATACTTTTGTATTACAGATCTATTCGTTTGATGGGATATAATCTCCAGATGCTGATGTAGCTCAGATTTACAGCAATGAAATTCTACAATATGACAGCTACGATGAGCTGGACTCTCGGTAGCTATTTGTCATTTGATATGCACTCTCTGTTCTACAATGTATTTAAAGCTTAGTTGGGGTTTATCTCATCCACGCTTACAGACAGCGCGGTATTAAGGGATCAGTCAGTTACTGTTACTAAACTTTCATCTTTGTGGCGATGGTGTAGTCAATGAATGGATTTCTCAGTAAATCTGAGTTGAAGTCTTATTCCGCGGCTTCATTTATGTCTTTTTTTTTTACCAAGCAGGAGCATTGGAGGCATGTTGCCACTTTACCTGCCCGACACCATCATTAATTGTATATTATAATGGCTCAAGGTGACTTGTACATGTATGGCCAAGTGAAATTGTGCTATCCACATAGGAGTGTCCTATAGTACCCACATCATATAATTTAGCTTCCAGTGCTTGATTATCAGTTAAATTCAGGCTAATCAACACATGACAATAAGCAAGTAAACCCTGTCACAATTATAGAACATGCACATATAACATTATAACGCCATACAATGCCTAAATAGTCCCTTCATATGGTGTCCTAATAATACTGTCAGATATTGCCCACACAATGCCGCAATGCAGTGCCCAAGTACAATTCACATTCAGTGTCCAATTAATACCATCATACAATGTTTTAATAATGCTCTCATACAGTGTCCAACATAATACCGCCATATAGATGGCATTCATCCTTTTTGCTACAGTTTTCCCATTAGTCATGTGCTGTTTTATTGCTTTTTTATACACTGTAGCAAATCTCTGCTTGCAGCAAATAATATGATTATACCAGGGCCATGCATAACTGATCACTCCCTAATAAAATGTAAGGCCGGCGGGGTGTGGAATGGGTGCAGCTTTTCTAAATTGTATGATCCCATAGCTTAAGCCACTTTCTCTATTTCTGCAGATACTGATATACTAGACCTGTCCCTTTGACAAATATCAGCTATCATAATTAGTTTTATATCTTCATAACAATTGTATTAACAAACAAAATTGTCTAATATATTGTGCAAAGTCTTCACTATTTTCAAAATCTCAGCATCCTGTCAGATTGGGTTGAGGTCTGGGGACTGTGGAGGCCGATCCAGCTCCTCTACTTCATTGTCAGTGAACCATGTCTTTGCCAATCTTCTTCACTTGGGAATCAACCTAATGACACCCTGAGCTATTAGGGTATGTGAGGACAGGGTGTAATTTGTAGTATACAAGAAGAAGAAGATTGTTTCACCACCAGGACCCAAACAGTAACAATGCAGTTACACTGACGAGCAAAACAGTAACAATGCAGTTACACTGACGAGCAAAACAGTAACAATGCAGTTACATGAGAAGAATCTGCAGAACTAATCATAGCCGCAGGTCCAATGTATGTATGAGATAGCCGAGATGATTGTCTATAAAATGATGGGAGTCTCACGTTCCAAGCTGTGGTGGATGGTGAGATAGGGAGCCTGAAAATCACAAGTTGTAAACATTGTTACCTTTTTGCTCGTCAGTGTATAAAGAGGCAGTTTCCTGGTTCTGAGGGTTAATTAATATATTAAGGGCTATTAAAGGGTTTATCCCGCATAAAGTATTACTAATGTAATTAATAAGGCTTCTTTCACACAAACGTTGTGTTTTGCGGATCGGCATATTGCGGATCCGCAAAACACTGATACCGGCCCATGTGCTTTCCGCAATTTGCGGACCATATAATAGAAATGCCTATTCTTGTCCGCAATTGTAGACAAGAATAGGGCATGTTCTATACTTTTTGCGGGGCCGTGGCACAGAGCAACGGATGCGGACAGCGCACGGTCTACTGTCTGCAACTTTTGCAGCCCCATAGAAATGAATGGGTCTGGATCTGAGCTGCAAAATATGCGTCTCAGATCCCACATAAACTACTGTCGTGTGAAAGAAGCCTAAGATGAAGTATTTTTGCAATAAACATTCAATAAAAGTGTTTAGTTTTTTGGGGGTATATTACATCGTCCTCTCTGGTAGCGCCCCCTGGTGCTTCTCTTTCTGGTCCACCTTCTCCTGCATTTAGTGGTGGACTTACTGTACGTGCTCGGTGATTCCTTTCCCTTTCTGCATTGTGATCTTATAGTCAGGCGGCTCAGACCATTCATTCATTCATTCATTCATTCATTCATCCCTACTCCTATATCCCTCTCTATTAAGTAGAGAAGGAAATTGTGGGGGGCATTACATGCCATATATATCTCTGGGGCTACATGTGAGGGACTATTTTCTATGCAGGGGAGGAAGGGTTAATAAAATCCATCCGGGGAGATGCAGGAGTCTGCGAGTCTCATGTGAGCTGCTGCCCACCCACTGGAAAGGGAAGAAAGACCACCAGATAAGGAATGGGATGCAAATGATAGAACATAATGCGGAAGCCTTAATCGATGGAGAAATGATCCCGCTGATAACTTTCCTTAATTCAGATGTGAATTGATGCAACTTTCCTGCCAAGTTCTCCGTTTCCGTCCCACGCCAAGGTCAGTGTAACTCAGTCCTCTCACCCCTCTTACATCTGATTGTCTCCTATCCCTGATAACAGCCAGCCGCTGACAAGTGCTCTCAGGCAATCGCTGCTGACACATTGAGCGACTGCAGATTAGACATGGAAAATGACGAACAATGGGAAAGATTAGGCACTTGTCGTGGACCGGAGGGGTCTCTGTATGGGCGTGAGGCCGTCATCCGCAGCGTGCTAATGGAAGCTTGTAAGCATGGAGAGGAGCCAGCCGTCTCATTACATCGCTCATTACAGTCAGTGGAGCTAATGGCTGCGGTAAGTGCCGCATTACAGGGACAATATTAGAAGATTGTCTCACATTTCTTAGACTCCTCGTCTTGGTCACCTGTTGGTATCTCCTTGGAAAGAGGCCAGAAGACACAGACACAGAACTCAGGATGGGAAGTTTGTCCTTGTTGTGATGTCATCTCTGGTGGTTACAATGTGACATCAAAGGAAATCTAACAAAGAAAATGTATCAAAGTGCAGACTGAATCCCAAGGCTAAAACCAGATAACAGGAGGGACGGTCTTAAAGAGGACCTGTCACCTCTCCTGACAGGCTTGTTTTAATAGCTTCATGCATTCCCCGTGTAATAATAGTTCTGGAACATCTATTCTTATGTCTCTATGTTGTGCAATCCTTTTATTATTCCTGCTAGAAGTTATGATTGAATTGCAAGCAGTCTGCAGTAAGGGTACAGAGGGGAGGTAACCAGTTGGGGGGGTGTATCCCTGCACAGTCTGAAAATGGCAGCACTGATTGGATTAGAGTGAGTCTGTGCAGGGACACGCCTCCAACTGGTTACCACCCCTCTGTACCCTTACTGCAGACTGCTAGCAATTCATTCATGACTTCTAGCAGGAATTATAAAGGAACAGCACAACATAGAGCCATAAGAATTGATGCTCCAGACTCATTATTACATGGGGAATGCATGAAGCTATTAAAACAGACATGTCAAGAGGGGTGACAGGTCCTCTTCAGGTTCGAACACAAACTGCAACTTTTTCGCACACAAAGGGCAGCAAAACTTTGTGAAGTCAAAATCTGATGAATAATTTATCTTAACCTCTTAATGACCTGGCCTTAAAAGGTAGAAATGAACAGACAGTCTCTTTGTTGTGTGATTTAGTGCACATAGTGGATTCCTTAAAGGGGCTTTCTGAGATATTCTTTATTGATGATCTGTTGTCACGAACATACTTGCGTCAGGTTGCAGGCGTTCGGCTAGACTTTCAAAAGTGACATAATTTGACATGCTTTTCCCTTGGTTTGGTTGCTGTTTACCACACCCCTTCCCCTCAGCTGTTGTGGGTGTGGTAATTATCTTTCCCATATTTACCCCTTCCTCTCCCAGTATTCCTTGCGGTTTATACTTTATGCTGTCATTGTTGTGTTTGGTGTGGATCTCGGCTGAGAGTCGGTTGCTGCAATATCTGCATTAAGGTAAGTGTTATTTTTCCTATTGTGTTTATCCTACGTTTCCCTGTTTTGGTTTTGCCTTCTGGAGTTTCCTGTTCGTCCGATCTTTTGGAGGAACAGGTTTACTCTTTCTCCTGTCACTAGCTGCAGGGTTGTACAGGGTCAGTTTGTTATTAGGTTCCTGTGTATGAACTCTCCTACACTTAGGCCTGTTCATACTGGTAGCCAGGGCCTAGTTTCAGGGATTCCTGCAGGAGGTGACTATTCACCTTGTTTGGTCTTTTCCCTTCCCTCTTACGCTTGGTGTAGCTATACCCTCCACACCAGAGCGTGACACCTATCCTCAGGATAGGTCATCAATATCATATAGGCTGGGGTCCGACCCCTGGCACTCCTGCCCATCGGCCGTATGAAGAGAAGTCCGAGCTCTGTGCCATCACTGCCTTCCTGTTATTGTTTAGCTGCTAGCCATCAGCATCCCAGCTGTGAGCAGGTGTAATTATAAGCCGTCCAATACACTTCTATGGGATGGCTGCTTCCTATTCAAGTGTATAGGAACAAGCCGTCCCATTGAAGGGAATTTCGATGCAATGTCACTGCAATGTCGACGGGGAGCAGATAAAAAATGAAAAGAAAGGTGCGCTGCATTTTCTTCAACCAGTTATCGGAGGGGGTGCCAGGTGTCAGACCCCCGCCGATCTGATAACCCCTTTCTCGGAAAACCCCTTTAACGACCTAACTGTTTTGCCCAAGTCTAGCTGGGGCAGTGGGAAAAGTAGCTAACTGGAGGGCTTCTTTAGATGCTGCTATCTCCTGAATGGTAGCAGCTAAAAACATGCAACTGGTATTGTTTGAAAGCTGACATTCCAGGCAAAACTCCAAGCAACAGAGGAGAAATCACTGGTAGAAATTGAGTTGCAGGTAATAATCGCGGGTAAAACCTGCTTTTACTTTCACTTTCAGCTGCATTCACAGCATCCCGATTTCTATCAGTGATATCTTCCCCTGTACTGAACATATTGCTGTTATTCTGGTATTTCAAACAAGACCAGTTGTATGTTTCTAGCTGCTATCATTCAGGAGGTAGCAGCATCTAAAGCAGCCCTCCCCCCTCCAGTTAGCTACTTTTCACACTGCTGGAGTTGGACTCTGGCAAAACAGTTAGGTGGTTAAGCTACCAGCAGAATTTTTGCAACCTTTTTTACATGACACATAGGGCTCTTTACTAATACATTTCTGTTTATTTAATTTAGGGGAAAATGTGCAATAAATTAAATTAAATTTAATTTAAACTAGCTTTTTATATTTTAAATGGCACCAGTCATACTGTGTACTAGGGTTGATCCTGCTTATAAAAATGATACCCGAGAAAAATACACTTATATCTTATGCAAATTGGGGCTTCTGTGCAAAACTCTGACACTTTTAAGAATTCACCACTCCCTAAGAAAATTAGTGATATGGTGCATGTGAAAAGTTGGCAACGTGAGTATAATCGTGTGTAGAGAGGGGAGGAGGGGAAGTTGCTATTGTTTGCATTGGCACCAACATAGATACAAACCTTCTATTTGCCCCTAGGCAAAGAGATGTGGCTTCTTCTTCTTTTTCCCAAAGCAGTTGCCCATTCACATTCACAGTACAGACCTCCACAGTGTGACTGCTCTTACAGTAGAGAGCTCAATAATGTGACTGCACTTACAGTAGAGACCTCCATAGTGTGACTGCTCTTACAGTAGAGAGCTCAATAATGTGACTGCACTTACAGTAGAGACCTCCATAGTGTGACTGCTCTTACAGTAGAGAGCTCAATAATGTGACTGCACTTACAGTAGAGACCTCCACAGTGTGACCGCTCTTACAATAGAGACCATCGCAGTGTGACTGCTCTTACAGTAGAGACCTCCATAGTGAGACCGCTCTTACAGTACAGACCTCCATAGTGTGACTGCTTTTACAGTAGAGACCTTCGCAGTGTGACTGCTTTTACAGTAGAGACCTCCACAGTGTGACTGCTCTTACAGTAGAGACCTCCATAGTGAGACCGCTCTTACAGTACAGACCTCCATAGTGTGACTGCTTTTACAGTAGAGACCTTCGCAGTGTGACTGCTCTTACAGTACAAGACCTCCGCAGTGGTGACCGCTCTTACAATAGAGACCTTTGCAGTGTGAATGCTTTTACAGTAGAGACCTCCACAGTGTGACCGCTCTTACAATAGAGACCTCCACAGTGTGACCGCTCTTACAATAGAGACCTCCGCAGTGTGACTGTTCTTACAGTAGAGACCGCCACAGTGTGACTGCTCTTACAGTAGAGACCTCAATAGTGTGACTGCTCTTACAGTAGAGACCTCCACAGTGTGGACTGCTCTTAGTAGAGACCTCCAGTACTGCTCTTACCAGACCTCCATAGTGTGACTGCTCTTACAGTACAGACCTCCATAGTGGTGACCGCTCTTACAGTACAGACCTCCATAGTGTGACCGCTCTACAGTACAGACCTCCATAGTGTGACCGTCTTTACAGTACAGACCTCCACAGTGTGACTGCTTACTTACAGTAGAGACCTCCATAGTGTGACTGATCTTACAGTACATACCTCCACAGTGTGTGACCGCTCTTACAGTACAGACCTCCATAGTGTGACCGCTCTTACAGTAGAGACCTCCACAGTGTGACCATAGTGTGTGACTGCTCTTACAGTAGAGCCTTCCACAATGTGACTGCTCTTACTTAAAGTCCTCATAGTGGTGACTGCTCTTACAATACAGTCCAAGTGTGACTGCTCTTTACAGACCTCCAGTTGTGACCTCTCTTACTGTCCTCTACAACATAGAGACCTTAAGTGTGACCTCTCTTACAATCCAGACCTCCACAGTGTGACTGTGACTCTTTACAATAGAGACCTCCACAGTGTGAACTGCTCTTACAGTACAGACCTCCGTATAGTGTGACTACAATTACAGTACAGAGACTCCACAGTGTGACTGCTCTTACAGTAGAGACCTCCATAGTGTGACTGCTCTAGCAGAGTCTCCTTAATTGTCTGACTGCTCTTAACAGTAGAGACCTCCATAGTGTGACGCTCTTACAGTACAGACCTCCATAGTGTGACTTCTTACAGTAGAGACCTCCACAGTGTGACCGCTCTTACAGTACAGCTCTCAGTGTGACCGCTCTTACAGTAGAGACCACAGTGTGACCTCTTACAGTAGAGACCTCCATAGTGTGACTGCTCTTACAGTAGAGACCTCCACAGTGTGACTGGCTCCATAGTTACACAGTAGAGACCTCCACGCAGTGTGACTGCTTACAGAGAGACTTCCATAGACCTTCTTAAGAGTACCATAGTGTGACCGCTCTTACACAGTGTGACTGCTCTTACAGTACAGACCTCCATAGTGTGACTGCTCTTACAGTAGAATGATCTTCCCATAGTATGACTGCTTTTAACAGTACAGACCTCCATAGTGTGACTGCTCTTACAGTAGAGATCTCCATAGTGTGACTGCTCTTACAGTACAGACCTCCATAGTATGACTGCTCTTACAGTACAGACCTCCATAGTGTGACTGCTCTTACAGTACAGACCTCCATAGTGTGACTGCTCTTACAGTACAGACCTCCGCAGTGTGACTGCTCTTACAGTAGAGATCTCCATAGTGTGACTGCTCTTACAGTACAGACCTCCGCAGTGTGACTGCTCTTACAGTACAGACCTCCATAGTATGACTGCTCTTACAGTACAGACCTCCGCAGTGTGACTGCTCTTACAGTACAGACCTCCATAGTGTGACTGCTCTTACAGTACAGACCTCCATAGTATGACTGCTCTTACAGTACAGACCTCCGCAGTGTGACTGCTCTTACAGTAGAGATCTCCACAGTGTGACCGCTCTTACAGTACAGAATTTTTCTGTGTGGTATTATCCTCCGGATATTCGTCTCCGCTAAGCTTTGATTGATGAACTGATCATCTTTCTGACACAAGTCGTGATGCTTTATATCCATGAAGAACAAAATGATTTGCAAAGAATTTAATTTCTGAAACTCGACTTTAATCAGTGCAGGGGCAAAAATGCCGCAACAACAGCAGACGGCCGGACAATTCATCAATGGTTTGGAGCTGATGACAGCGCTGGAGATAAGTCATTAAGGACGGAGTTTGAGAAATTGCTGGAGAATGGATTGTGAGATTGTGAGCCGAGTGACAGTAATGAGAGAAAAATATCAAATATTAACAAAAAGGACGAAACGGGAAAGTTATGACCTAAAAAATGGCCCAAAAATCTGGAGCGGAGCTCAGCGCTGTCCTCTAGCCTTGGTGAGGGGAGGTGATGACTCCGTAATGAAGTCGTTCAGTTGGAAAACGTCCGCTTTTATAGTTCACATGGATTTTTTTTAGAACTGTCATTACGGACAGGGTCACCTTTTATTACACGCAGCTTCCAACTTGCAACAAAATCATCAAGCAAGAAGCCAGACGTCTGTGAAATCATCCATCGACATCAGCGGCCGGAGCGGCAGAGTCGTTTACAGGTTTACAAATTGTTACAAAGTTGAATTTTCTATTTATTTATTTTGTAAGATAGTATTTTTCAATGATAACAATCATAAGTATATAGTCTTTATTAACCCCTTAAATCCATGTTCATAACATGCCTGAAATGCATTGGGACTCTTATTAGTCATGGAGTCACCAGTAGAGCCAGTAGAGGCAGCTAAACACTCTGGACTCCAGGCTGGTACATTTTACCTGCACTGATACATTGTAGCAGGCTATCAGAACAGAAAAGTGATTTGTGCAGCTGATGAGTTTAGCACAAAGGAGATTATTTACACTAAGTATAAAGCTTAAAGGGGACTTCTCACCGCTCCTGACATAGCTTCATGCATTCCCCATGTAATAACAATTCTGGAACATCTATTCGTATGTCTCTATGTTCTGTCATTCCTGTATTATGTCTGCTAGAAGTTATGATTGAATTGCTAGCAATTGTTCCACACTCTCCCCCGTTTGGACAGAAGTGTGCCAGTTCTGCTTCCTACCATAAAGGGAGGGGTTGCAGTTCTAGTTAGTTGCAGTTTAGACTTGATAGTGGAGCTGAGAAGACATGAAAGATATAGCAGCCAGAGGAAATTGTTCTTCAAATGGAGCAGGAGCCACAAAAGGGAAATAGCTTGTAGAGCAGAGTTACCAAGTGAGCCTGACAGTTTATGCCAAAGCCTGCTGGAACCAAGAGAAAGCCTGAATGTAAGAAAATGCCTGAATATTGTCTGAAATCAAGTTTACCCAAGCAAAGCTGCTGTTAATGTTTATCAAGGTCTGGACTCAAGTTATTCTTCATCCCCTAATTCAACTATTCCCCCTTTATTTGCTTCAGAGTCTAAACCTGCTGTATCCAGATAGGAGCACAGTGAGACATATAGGCCGCACCACACCACACCACTCGGCATTCCTATAGACCTGGGACACGATAGGGCCCTGTGGGGCAGCACGTTGCACTGTCACCTCTTTTAGTATCATATGGGCATTGGCCGAGTGCCATTTTGGATTCTGGTCGATGTGGACCTCGCCCATTTGTTTTCATGGCTTTTGGTGACTGTTACTTACTGTACTCTGACTTGCAGTAAAGGTACAGATGGGTTTATGAGTTAAGGTGTGTCCCTGTACAATCTGACACCAGTAGCACTGATTGGACAGAGTCAGACACACCCGCTTTTAGCACCACCCAGCAGTACCTTTACTGCAGACTGCTGGCAATTTACTTGTAAACTTCTAGCAGGAATAATACTTGAACTGCACATCACATATGTCGTAAGTATAGATGCTCCAGAATTGCTATTACGAGGGGGATGCAAAGAGTTACTAAAACTGAAATGCAGGAGAGATGAAAAGTTCTATTTGAGTTGTATTAAGTCTACTTTTTCCTGAATCTCAGGTCTCAAAGATATTGGAAATGTCAGGGCTGGGATAAACAGACAACAGAGGAACGTGTGCCCTGAGCTTACCCAACCCTCTGTCCCTGCCTATTGCCTCACCCACGCTAAACCGTGGGGCGACAACCACGAAGACTGCGAAATACACTGTATAAGGTGCAGGGGAAGGGAGAACAGAGACAGACAAACAAACACAGAAGAATAGTCAGGAAGCCGCGTCAGAACCAGGAGAGTATGTCAGGAACAAAATCAGCAAGCAAAAGGTAGTCAAAAACACGCCAAGGGTCAAAGAACATCAAGAGTCAAAACTGCAGAGCAAAAAAACAGCAAACCAGGTAGTAGCAAGGAACTCCAAAACACTGGCAGCAAGGTTCAGATTTGAGGACCTTAAATACCTAGCAGACCCCACCCAACCAGCTGACTGGGAGGGGAATGCAAGGAAGAAAGGTTAACCCATGAGATACCAGAAGGTAAAAAACTATATCGCTCGCGTTCTCCGGCAACCAGTCACAGACCATGAGCGTGTGTGCGCATCAGCCACATCCCTGGCACTTATGATCGTGGCGCGCGTCCCCTGCCTGGACCGCGCATCCACATCCAGAGACTGTCGGCTGGAGGAGGAGCCTGACGAAGTAGCGGAAGAACCCCGGCCACGGGTAACCATATCGCCACCGGAGTCAGAGACAGGACCAGCAGAACGGGTGCAATGACTGCCGGTCCTGACAGGAAATAGTGAGGAACTGAATTGAAAAATGTATCAGAAAGAAACAGAACTCATCTTTTTTCTCTGGACTGGGTGAATGGGGCTGAGCTACAACACTAAACACAGCCTTTGGACATTGGTAGCCCAGTTTCTAGCAAATCCAATTTTAAACAACAATTTTAACTGGCTGCAGATGACTTTTCTTGGGCGGAGCAAACAATATTGACATCATAACTAAGGTAAGCTCTAATCTTACAAATTTGGAATTTCTAATGCAAATGATTCAAAATCCAATCTTCTACAACCCCTTTCAACAGCCGTAGATAACTTTGTGCTGATCAACAGTACATCTTCAGTAAGCTTTAGTCTTATTATTTTGGGATTTTTCGCTGCATATAATTCTGCATAGAATATGTGACCCAACTCTCAGGGACATTTAGACATTTGCAACTCCATGTTTATCACTCCAATGCATCTTAAAATAAAAATAAAAAAATCAACTTTGCAAAAAGTCTGCTTTGAGTTTACAGTTCCTAATCAGAACAATATGTTTCCATAGCAACAGATCAAACTTTGTAGCCACAGATGGATCTGGATAGACTGAAGGCTTGGGCAGAGAAGTGGCAGATGAGGTTTAACACTGACAAATGTAAGGTTATGCATATGGGAAGGAATAATGCAAGTCACCAGTACATACTAAATGGTAAAGCACTGGGTAACACTGACATGGAAAAGGACCTAGGATTTTTAGTGAACAGCAAACTAAGCTGTAGAAACCAGTGTCAGACAGCTGCTGCCAAGGCCAATAAGATAATGGGTTGTATCAGAAGAGGCATAGATGCCCGTGATGAGAACATAGTCCTGCCACTTTACACATCACTAGTCAGACCACACATGGAGGACTGTGTACAGTTCTGGGCTCCTGTGAACAAGGCAGACATAGCAGAGCTGGAGAGAGTTCAGAGGAGGGCAACTAAAGTAATAACTGGAATGGGTGGACTACAGGACCCAGAAAGATTATCAAAATTAGGGACGACTGATGGGAGATGTAATAACTATGTATAAATATATCAGAGGTCAGTACAGAGATCTCTCCCATCATCTATTTATCCCCAGGACTGTGACTGTGACGAGGGGACATCCTCTGCGTCTGGAGGAAAGAAGGTTTGTACACAAACATAGAAGAGGATTCTTTACGGTAAGAGCAGTGAGACTATGGAACTCTCTCCCTGAGGAGGTGGTGATGGTAAGTTCACTATAAGAGATCAGGAGGGGCCTGGATGTATTTCTGGAGGGTAATAATATTACAGGTTATAGTTACTAGAGAGGGGTCGTTGATCCAGGGAGTAATTCTGATGTCTGATTGAAGTCGGGAAGGAATTTTTTCCCCTAAAGTGAGGAAAATTGGCTTCTACCTCACAGGGGTTTTTTGCCTTCCTCTGGATCAACTTGCAGGATAACAGGGAGAACTGGATGGACAGAGGGCTTTTTTCAGCCTTATAAACTATGTTACTACGTTACTCCCTGTGTTCCATCTTATTGAAAACCTACAGACAGTCGAAGGTCGTAGAACACATAACTGAAGGGTCAGACTGCACAGAGAATGTAACCTTAGGGACATTCTATATAGGAGCTGAAGACTAAAAACGGAAGGAGATTTATAATAAAGAGTATTGAATTATTTTAGAGGACTGGAATAGTTGCTGCAAAGGTGAACATTCCCTTTAAGAATCTGCTGTGCACTGTTTTATATTTGCATATCTTATTTAAAAGACAATGTATAGAGATTGCTTTATTAAGCGATTCAGTGGTTTTATAATTTCCCTCCAAAGTCGCCGTGTGGTTCTGAATGACTGATTTTCAATAACCTGTTTCAAGGTTTTGCAACTTTTTAAACCAAATAAATCCTGCACTAAATCCTTTCCTTTAAACGTGGCGCAATATTTTACCTCCGGAAAACTAATTTTCTCTGGAGTTTCTATTTTCTTCTCCTTCAGACCTATATCAGCCCTTACAAAGACACGAGCCAAACAAACGAGGCATCTATTGGCTTTTCCAATCTCATGTGTCATTACATCAATACGCCGTCCCGTGTACCGCTCCTCGAATACATTGTCCAGAGAGCATTAGTGTCCCTATAATATAACAGGACTATTGATTCTCCATCCCAGCTAAGTGCGTCTTGTAACCGTTTATAAGATAGACATAGGGCAGGAGATCAGTGTCAGATAAACTGCTTAATAAAAGCCCGAACAACCAGCATCCAGAACAATTCTTATTTCTTCTACAGAAAGCATTTTCTTAGGATAGACAAATCTACTTGAGGTGTCGGACAATCACCTATAGGTGGTGACAGAGAGTCAGTTTTCCTTCTTCTGAAGAAAAGCTGTGCTAACATCCCAAAAATCTACCGTACTGTCAAAAATGTAATGTTTTACAGAAGGCATATACCAGACAGAGTATAATTTATAATTTCAATCACCTTCATGCGACTTTGCATCAAACTCTAAGTTAAAGTTGCATGAAGATATTGCACCTAAGATACATACAAAATAAAATTACATAAAATAGTCTGCAAAAAACTAAGATGCCATAAATACCATAAATACCAGAAAAATCTCAGTTCACAGGATTGTCTGTACACATAAAGTTGTTTTTTTTAATAAAAATTTAATGAAAACTTAAATTTTATAACACAAAGTATTATTATTGTTTTAACAGAAACTGTATATTTCTAGAAAACAGCCGATAAAGAACATTGCGTATGTAGACAATATAGCAGTTTACGCTCAGCACCTTCATGCAACTTTGCATCAATTTCATTTAAAAATTTCTGGTTTGTCTTCCATTGTCTTAGTCTGTCAGAACGTGCACACATATAATATTCATAAATGCCTAAGTCATAGAGAGGTTCCAGTGTATCACTGCAGAGTTGAATGGAGCCAGGATCAGTATACCACTGTTCTGCCATTTACAGGCCGGATCCATATGTCTGAGTACTGTTCTTGTTCATCACGGTGAGCCCGAGATACGAATGGGAGAGAAGGTGCCTAGAGAAACCCGACCTAAGGTCTAAAGAGAGGCTGTCAGAGGACGGTGGTTTCTGCTGCTAAGTTCAATGTGAGGAGGCCGACAGAGAGGAAGGTGGAGGAAGGTGACCAAGGGAAGACAGGTAGCGAGAGAGACAGTGAATGACCTGCAGACATTTATAAATAAAGACTGTTGTCACGTGAGGGAATAGTGAGCCCTGTCTTGAGCCCCAACCTCTGTCCCTTCCTACTTACACGGCCCGTCCTAGGCAATGGCACGTAACTGGGTGACAATCCCTAGCCTGAATAAGTGCTGTGGCGTAAAGGGAAGGGGAACACAAGAAGAAATAAAAAAACAAAGACAGAACACACACAATATCGGAGGGTCAGCAAGCCAAGAGTCATAACAGGATGTCACGCCACAACTAGGGGAGAGAGCAGAAACGAAGTCAAAATACGTAAGCCAAAGTCCAAAAACACAGTAATCAATATCTGGAAAACAAGCACAAGCACTGGAGGTATAGACCAATCACAGACAACCTGTGGCCAGCAGGTTGCCTGTTTAAATAGCCCTCCAGATGGGTCACGTGATATGGCCAGCGCCACGTGACCCTAATTATAATATTCAAATGAGCGCTGGCTTATCACTGCCAGCGCTCAACCCCCTACCTGCTCTCCCCTTAAGGCCCTTTTAGACGGGCCGATTATTCTCCCTGCCCGAGCGCCGATCAGCGATATCGGCGCTCGGGCAGGGAGCCTTTACACGGCCCGACGAATCGAGCGCCGGGCCACACGAGTGATCGCTGTATCGCTCGTGCGGCCGGGAAGCTCCATACTGTCAGGCGCACATCGCCTGTTTACACAGGGCGATGTGCGCCCGACAGATTGGATCTTTTGGTTTCTACAAAAGATCCAATCAGCCGACGAACGAGCGTTTTGCTCGTTCGTCGGCTGATTAGGGCCACTTTTACACGGGCCGATTATCGGCACTAGCGTTCCTAGGAACGATTTTTCGGCCGATAATCGGCCCGTGTAAAAGGACCTTTAGGCAACGAGCAGGTAGGGGGTTGAGCGCTGGCAGTGATAAGCCCCCCCTTAGGCAATGAGCAGGTAGGGGGTTGAGCACTGGCAGTGATAAGCCAGCACTCATTTGAATATTATAATTAGGGTCATGTGGCGCTGGCCACGTCACGTGACCCATCTGGAGGGCTATTTAAACTTGATCTGCTCGTTATCTAAGGGGGGCGGGGAGGACGCCAGGCGTGCGGCAGCAGAGAGCACGATGGGTCCTCCCCTCTCTTGGTTACGATGGGAGCTAGGACGCTCCCTGCATCCTCGCTCTATAACACACAGCGGAGACCGGCGGCACAGCGCAGGAGGAGAGCGCCGCCAGCTCCCTGTGACAACTGTGCCTTCATTTGCAAACTGACAAGTGTATGTGCTTGAAACCACCAAATGTATGTGCCTATATTTAGAAACTGTCAAGTGTATATGTGCTTTTTTTAGACACTATCAAGCATATGTGCCCGTATTGAGAAAGTTACAAGTGTACAGTATGTGCCTGTGTTGAGAAAACCTTTAAGTGTATGCTCCTGTATTGAGAAACTGTGAAGAGTATGTACCTATACTGAGAAACCGGCAAGTGTATGTGCCTGTATTGAGAGATCATCAAGGTTATGGGCCTGTATTGAGAAACTTCCAAGTGTATGTGCCTGTGCCACAAACTGCCAACAAAAGTTTTTCCAGCCGCCATATTTATCAGTGGACCAGCAATAGGGTTAACACTATAACACTCGTCAATTAGCCAGAGCAAATAAAAGGAGCTTCTGGAGGACCCAACAGTCCACTGACCATAGTGACAACAGTGTTACCATATAAAAGTGAATTTAATTGGAGAACTCCTTTAAATATCTTTTTTCAGAAATTCCAGATTTTGGTAAAAATTTGAAACCTAAATTCTTTTCTACGAGTTGAGGCAGATGATGTTCCAGAGTTGGCTCTTCACGGGTCTTCCAAGCTTTGTATGAAACAAATGAACCCAGTGTGTGTAAATAATAAGATCATCTGTAATGTATTTCTGGAGGCGAGATCTCCAGCGGAGAGATGAAATTTCCCAATCCTTCCATCAGCGTCAGCACTGGGACACCACCTACCAGGATCATGAAGTGGTCGATAGACTGGGGCTGCAGGGTCCATTGTATCATTCCACGATTAGAAACTTCTAGGATAATGTTTCCGAACAGAAGATCAGACGATTTAGCTTTTAAAGTAACAGTCACACGTCTGGGATGCTGAGAGTTGTTAAGAAAATTGGTCTCCTTGAGAGGAGGAAATAGGGGATCTTTGAATTACGAGAGCACTTGAGGAACAGCATGGGACACTGCCAGCGTGAGCTGCACTTGACTATTCCTGCAGTAATTATTGCAATCTGACAAAATAGGTTGGAGGTAGCACTTCCTGAATGATTCTCTCCAATCAATAGAGCTTAGCGATTGAAGGATCAGAGGGACTCAGCGGGACAGTGACGGAATATATGTAATAAGAGCTTCCTGCTCAATGAATTCCAAGAGAAGACAAAGTTATTCCGCCAAATATGTATTTATGCCGAATAGAGCAATGTCGCATGAGGGCGCAGGTTAATGCAACTAGCACATAATAAAAAAATTACAGATAACACGCTGGGCCGACGGGAGATGTGGTAAAATATAGTGTGGCGTTCTCATTGGTGTCAGGAATTAGTGGATAACGAACCCTATGTCCTTGTACTTGGGGGGATGGTGAAGCTTCAGTGGCTCATATCTTCCCTTACAAATATATATTTATGTGCAGATCTTAGGTTCTGGTCAAACTCCTAAGAAGAGAATTTCACAATTGTTAAAAAAGTGATTAACACAATTTTTAAAAAATGTATGTACTTTTTTTTATGTCCGATAAACAAGAATGTATCATAATCTGGCAAATCTTAAGATGCATACTGTATGCCTAAATAACAATGCTTTGCTGCGCTGCCATCACAATACATAAAAATAATATATTGGACAGTACCTAAGAAGCACCATATACTGTAATGTCATAATAAATATAATGTCTCTCTC
Organism: Rhinella marina; assembly: GCA_900303285.1. Taxonomy (NCBI): domain Eukaryota; kingdom Metazoa; phylum Chordata; class Amphibia; order Anura; family Bufonidae; genus Rhinella; species Rhinella marina. Next base: position 21,679 of record ONZH01016314.1, read on the forward strand.
TATAAATGGCACAGATACTGCCCCTATCTCTCTACAAATGATGAATACAGAAAGGACAACCTCCTTGTTTCTTCCTGGCAATGGTACAGGTACAGATAGTACTGCCTCCCTGTAAATGATGTAGGTACAGATAGTACTGCCTCCCTGTCTCTCCCTGTAAATGATGTAGGTACAGATAGTACTGCCTCCCTGTCTCTCCCTGTAAATGATGTAGGTACAGATAGTACTGCCTCCCTGTCTGTCCCTGTAAATGGTGTAGGTACAGATAGTACTGCCTCCCTGTCACTCCTGTAAATGATGTAGGTACAGATAGTACTGCCTCCCTGTCTCTCCCTGTAAATGAGGTAGGTGCAGATAGTACTGCCTCCCTGTCTCTCCCTGTATATGATGTAGGTACAGATAGTACTGCCTCCCTGTCTCTCCTGTAAATGATGTATGTACAGATAGTACTGCCTCCCCGTCTCTCCTTGTAAATGATGTATGTACAGATAGTACTGCCTCCCCGTCTCTCCTGTAAATGATATAGGTACAGATATTACTGCCTCCCTGTCTCTCCTGTAAATGATGTAGGTACAGATAGTACTGCCTCCCTGTCTCTCCCTGTAAATGATGTAGGTACAGATAGTACTGCCTCCCTGTCTGTCCCTGTAAATGGTGTAGGTACAGATAGTACTGCCTCCCTGTCACTCCTGTAAATGATGTAGGTACAGATAGTACTGCCTCCCTGTCTCTCCCTGTAAATGAGGTAGGTGCAGATAGTACTGCCTCCCTGTCTCTCCCTGTATATGATGTAGGTACATATAGTACTGCCTCCCTGTCACTCCTGTAAATGATGTAGGTACAGATAGTACTGCCTCCCTGTCTCTCCCTGTAAATGAGGTAGGTGCAGATAGTACTGCCTCCCTGTCTCTCCCTGTAAATGATGTAGGTACAGATAGTACTGCCTCCCCGTCTCTCCTTGTAAATTATGTATGTACAGATAGTACTGCCTCCCCGTCTCTCCTGTAAATGATGTATGTACAGATAGTACTGCCTCCCCATCTCTCCTGTAAATGATGTAGGTACAGATAGTACTGCCTTCCTGTCTCTCCCTGTTAATGATGTAGGTATAGATAGTACTGCCTCCCTGTCTCTTCCTGTAAATGATGTAGTACAGATAGTACTGCCTCCCTATCTCTCCCTGTAAATGATGTAGGTACAGATAGTACTTCCTCTTTGTCTCTCCTGTAAATGATGTAGGTACAGATAGTACTGCCTCCCTTGCTCTCCTGTAAATGATGTAGGTACAGATAGTATTGCCTCCCTGTCTCTCCTGTAAATGATGTAGGTACAGATAGTACTGCCTCCCTGTCTCTCCCTGTATATACTGTAGGTACAGATAGTACTGCCTCCCTGTCTCTTTCTGTAAATGATGTAGGTACAGATAGTACTGCCTCCCTGTCTCTCCCTGTAAATGATGTAGGTACAGATAGTACTGCCTCCCTGTCTCTCCCTGTAAATGATGTAGGTACAGATAGTACTGCCTCCCTGTCTCTCCCTACAAATGATGAATACAGAACGTACAACCTCCTTGGCAATGGTACAGGTACAGAAAGTACAACCAAATGATGAATACAGAAAGTACAACCTCCTTGGCAATGGTACAGTTACAGAAAGTACAACCTCCTCTTCCTGGCAATGGTACAGATAGTAGGTACAGATAGTACTGCCTCCCTGTCTCTCCCTGTAAATGATGTAGGTACAGATAGTACTGCCTCCCTGTCTCTCCCTACAAATGATGAATACAGAAAGTACAACCTCCTTGTTTCTTCCTGGCAATGGTACAGGTACAGATAGTACTGCCTCCCTGTCTCTCCCTGTAAATGATGTAGGTACAGATAGTACTGCCTCCCTGTCTCTCTCTGTAAATGATGTAGGTACAGATAGTACTGCCTCCCTGTCTCTCCCTGTAAATGATGTAGGTACAGATAGTACTGCCTCCCTGTCTCTCCCTGTAAATGATGTAGATACAGATAGTACTGCCTCCCTGTCTCTCCCTGTATATGATGTAGGTACAGATAGTACTGCCTCCCTGTCTCTCCTGTAAATGATGTATGTACAGATAGTACTGCCTCCTCGTCTCTCCCTGTAAATGATGTATGTACAGATAGTACTGCCTCCCCATCTCTCTTCTAAATGATGTAGGTACAGATAGTACTGCCTCCTTGTCTCTCCTGTAAATGATGTAGGTACAGATAGTACTGCCTCCCTGTCTCTTCCTGTAAATGATGTAGGTACAGATAGTACTGCCTTCCTGTCTCTCCCTGTAAATGATGTAGGTATAGATAGTACTGCCTCCTTGTCTCTCCTGTAAATGATGTAGGTACAGATAGTACTGCTTCCCTTGCTCTCCTGTAAATGATGTAGGTATAGATATTACTGCCTCCCTGTCTCTCTCCCTGTAAGTGATATAGGTACAGATAGTACTGCCTCCCTGTCTCTCCTGTACATGATGTAGGTACCGATAGTATTGCCTCCCTGTCTCTCCTGTAAATGATGTATTTACAGATAGTACTGCCTCCCTGTCTCTCCTTGTAAATGATGTAGATACAGATAGTACTGCCTCCCTGTCTCTCCTGTAAATTATGTATGTACAGATAGTACTGCCTCCCTGTCTTCTCTCTGTAAATGATGTAGATACAGATAGTACTGCCTCCCTGTCTCCCCTGTAAATGGTGTAGGTACAGATAGTACTGCCTCCCTGTCTCTCCCTGTAAATGATGTAGGTACAGATAGTACTGCCTCCCTGTCTCTCTCTGTAAATGATGTAGGTACAGATAGTACTGCCTCCCTGTCTCTCCCTGTAAATGATGTAGGTACAGATAGTACTGCCTCCCTGTCTCTCCCTGTAAATGATGTAGGTACAGATAGTACTGCCTCCCTGTCTCTCCCTGTATAAGATGTAGGTACAGATAGTACTGCCTCCCTGTCTCTCCTGTAAATGATGTATGTACAGATAGTACTGCCTCCCCGTCTCTCCCTGTAAATGATGTATGTACAGATAGTACTGCCTCCCCGTCTCTCTTCTAAATGATGTAGGTACAGATAGTACTGCCTCCTTGTCTCTCCTGTAAATGATGTAGGTACAGATAGCACTGCTTCCCTTGCTCTCCTGTAAATGATGTAGGTATAGATATTACTGCCTCCCTGTCTCTCTCCCTGTAAGTGATATAGGTACAGATAGTACTGCCTCCCTGTCTCTCCCTGTACATGATGTAGGTACAGATAGTATTGCCTCCCTGTCTCTCCTGTAAATGATGTATGTACAGATAGTACTGCCTCCCTGTCTCTCCTTGTAAATGATGTAGATACAGATAGTACTGCTCCCTGTCTCTCCTGTAAATTATGTATGTACAGATAGTACTGCCTCCCTGTCTCTCCCTGTAAATGATGTAGATACAGATAGTACTGCATCCCTGTCTCTCTCTGTAAATGATGTAGGTACAGATAGTACTGCCTCCCTGTCTCTCCCTGTAAATGATGTAGGTACAGATAGTACTGCCTCCCTGTCTCTCCCTGTAAATTATGTAGGTACAGATAATACTGCCTCCCTGTCTCCCCTGTAAATGGTGTAGGTACAGATAGTACTGCCTCCCTGTCTCTCCCTGTAAATGATGTAGGTACAGTTAGCACTGTCTGCCTGTCTCTCCCTGTAAATGGTGTAGGTACAGATAGTACTGCCTCCCTGTCTCTCTGTGTAAATTATGGAGGTACAGATAGTACTTCCTCCCTGTCTCTCTCTGTAAATGGTGGAGGTACAGATAGTACTGCCTCCCTGTCTCCCCTGTAAATGATGTAGGTACAGATAGTACTGCCTCCCTGTCTCTCATTGTAAATGATGTAGAGACAGATAGTACTGCCTCCCTGTCTCTCCTGTAAAATATGTAGGTACAGATAGTACTGCCTCCCTGTCTCTCCCTGTAAATGATGTATGTACAAATAGTACTGCCTCCCCGTCTCTCCTTGTAAATGATGTAGGTACAGATAGTACTGCCTCCCCGTCTCTCCTGTAAATGATGTATGTACAGATAGTACTGCCTCCCTGTCTCTCATTGTAAATGATGTAGAGACAGATAGTACTGCCTCCCTGTCTCTCCTGTAAAAGATGTAGGTACAGATAGTACTGCCGTCCTGTCTCTCCCTGTAAATGATGTAGGTACAGATAGTACTGTCTCCCTGTCTCTCCTGTAAATGATGTAGGTACAGATAGTACTGCCTCCCTGTCTCTCCCTGAAAATGATTTAGGTACACATAGTACTGTTTCCCTTTCTCTCCCTGTAAATGATGTAGGTACAGATAGTACTGCCTCCCTGTAAATGATGTAGGTACAGATAGTACTTCCTCCCTGTAAATGATGTAGGTACAGATAGTACTGCCTCCCTTTTACCGTCCACAGCGCCACACCAGTCCTTTAGTTGTGTCCGGTATTGCAGTCCACTGAGTTGAGCGGAGCAGAGTTTCAATACCACACACACACACACACACACACACACACACACATACTCTGTGGCTCTTTTTGAAAGAAAGCATCCATGTTTTTCTAATACTCTACTCACATCCAGAGCTGCATTCACTATTGCTGCTATCTTCCTCTTCCTGTTCCCACAAAAAGTGCTAATAGAGCTCCATGTTGCACAACTAGAACTGAGGTGAGCGGCCTGTGGAGTGTAGATAAACTGCCGCTGGGTTTGGTTTGACTTTGCTTTGAATGTGACTGGAGTATAAGAAATTATATATACAGTCTAAGGGCTCATTCACACGACCGTATGTATTTTGCGGTCCGCAAAAAATGGATCCGTAAAAAATACGAATGACATCCGTGTGCATTCCGTATTTTGCGGAACGGAACAGCTGGCCCCTAACAGAACAGTATTATCCTTGTCCGTGATGCGGACAATAATAGGACAAGACTCATAATCTTGCGGAACGGAAATACGGACATACGGAAACGGAATGCACACGGAAGACCTTCCGTTTTTTTTTGCGGACCCATTGAAATGAATGGTTCCGCATACGGTCCGCAAAAAAACGGAACGGACGCGGAAAGAAAAATACGGTTGTGTGAACGAGCCCTAAAATGAATACATCACTTGCAAAGCTGTTCAAGCTAAGATGGGAAATGTGCTAATTGTTATAATTCTCTTCTGTATCTCCCGCAATCTGCAGCTTCTCTTCTGCGGCGTCAGTTATATCGAGTTGATGCCCCCCCCCCACTCCCCCGACACCCCACCTCTCTGTTTTCGTTCCTCACAGATATTACAGCGGCAGGAGTTAAACGCTGGTTAAGGTCATATCAATTAAGCGGAATCATTTACCTCTAGTAGTGAATCATTAAAATGCAATAAGGCCTCTCGGCGTCTAATGTGAAATATTTCATTACCGCAATGACAAATGTATCCATGTTGGTTGTGTTTCCCCCGGAGGACGGGCTGATCGTTCCATAAAACATGGATATTGTTATGTCGTATCTCTGGCTTTTCATGTTTCCATTGGACCATTCATAATTATCTTAATTACTGCAGAGATTGGGATATTGTTAGAAATTAACAAGTGGATCTGTTATTTTGTATCACTGTGTGATAATATGTACGGAGCCATCAGAGGGCAGCGCAAAAACAAAAGAGTGGGGATCGCTGGGAGTGACGCTGGATTATCAGCACTTCTGGACCTTTGGATCGATTTAGATTTAGGCAGGTCATCTAAGGTCATGTCCAGCCACTGTAAGAACATGTATGGTGCCATCAGTCTTCAGAGTTCCTTCATTAGTACTAGTATTGGGGGAGCTCTGCTAATGCCAATCATGGGGGGGAGGTGGGTTGCACTATTTATGGAGGCACCGAATATCTTTATTAATGGGGCTATTCTCCCTGCTACAATCTATGGGGCGCTCTGGTTTCTGCTCATGAGGCAGTCCTACTGCCACTTTTTATTGGGGCACACTCTGGTGAAAATCAGTGGGGTACAACTTAACGGGGTATTCCCATCTTGCCCCCATTACAGTATAATGACCCCCGGTGGCCCCCTCACACAGTATAATGACCCCCAGTGGCCCCTCCATGAAGTAATATGACCTAAGCCTACAGTAAAAAGACCCCCAGTGGCCCCATAATACAGTATTATGAGCCCAAGTGCCTCCCATACAGTATAATGACCCCCAGTTCCCCATCCATACAGTATAATGACACCCAGTGAGGGGGCCACTGGGGTCATTATACTGCATGGGGGGTGCACTAGGATCATTATACTCTGTGAAGGGACCTCAGGGGGCCATTATACTGTTTGGGAGACAACGGGGCTCCTTATACTGTAGGGGCCCACTGGGAGTCATATCACTTTATGGAGTGGCCACTGGGGGTTATTATAAAAAAAATGGGGGGCACTCGGGCCATTATACTGTATGGACCACTGGGGTCATTATACTGTATAGGGGGAATGGGGTCATTATACTGTATGGGGGGGCTGTTGAGGGTCATTATACTGTAAGGGGGCACTGGGGTCATTATACTGTAAGGGGGCACTGGGGTCATTATACTGTATGGGGGCCACTGGATGTCATTATTACTGTATAGGGGGCACTTGGGGTCATTATACTGTAAGGGGGCACTGGGTCATTATACTGTATAGGGGGCACTGGGGGTCATTATACTGTAAGGGGGCACTGGAGTCATTATACTGTAAGGGGGGCTGTTGAGGGTCATTATACTGTAAGGGGGCACAGGGGTCATTATACTATAAGGGGGCACTGGGGCCATTATACTGTATGGGGGCCACTGGATGTCATTATACTGTATAGGGGGCACTGGGGTCATTATATTGTATAGGGGCCACTGGGTGTCATTATACTGTATAGGGGGCACTGGGGTCATTATACTGTAAGGGGGCACTGGGGTCATTATACTGTATGGGGGCCACTGGGTGTCATTATACTGTATAGGGGGCACTGGGGGTCATTATACTGTAAGGGGGCACTGGGGTCGTTATACTGTAAGGGGCACTGGGTGTCATTATTACTGTATAGGGGGCACTGGGTGTCGTTATACTGTATAGGGGGCACTGGGGTCATTATACTGTATGGGGGCCACTGGGTGTCATTATACTGTAAGGGGGGGCTGTTGAGGGTCATTATACTGTAAGGGGGCCTGGGGTCATTATACTGTATAGGGGCACTGGGGTAATTATACTGTAAGGGGCACTGGGGTCATTATACTGTAAGGGGGCACTGGGGTCATTATACGGTAAGGGGGGCTGTTGAGAGTCATTATACTGTAAGGGGGCACTGGGATCATTATACTGTATAGGGGCACTGGGGGTCATTATACTGTAAGGGGGCACTGGAGTCATTATACTGTAAGGGGGGCTGTTGAGGGTCATTATACTTGTAAGGGGGCACAGGGGTCATTATTACTGTTATGGGGGCCACTGGATGTCATTATTACTGTATAGGGGGCACTGGGGTCATTATATTGTATAGGGGCCACTAGGTGTCATTATACTGTATTAGGGGGCACTGGGGTCATTATACTGTATAGGGGCACTGGGGGTCATTATACTGTAAGGTGGCACTTGGGGGTCATTATACTGTAAGGGGGCCACTGGGTGTCATTATACTGTAAGGGGGGCTGTTGAGGGTCATTATACTGTAAGGGGGCACTGGGGTCATTATACTGTATAGGGGCACTGGGGTCATTTATACTGTAAGGGGGCACTGGGGTCATTATACGGTAAGGGGGAGCTGTGAGGGTCATTATACTGTAAGGGCGGCACTGGGGTCATTATACTGTAAGGTGGCACTTGGGGTCATTATACTGTTAAGGGGGCACTGGGGTCATTATACTGTATAGGGGGCACTGGGTGTCATTATACTGTAAGGGGGCACTGGGGTCATTATACGGTAAGGGGGGGCTGTGAGGGTCATTATACTGTTAAGGGGGCACTGGGGTCATTATACTGTATAGGGGCACTGGGGGTCATATATACTGTAAGGTGGCACTTGGGGTCATTATACTGTAAGGGGCACTGGGGTCATTATACTGTTAAGGGGGCACTGGGGTCATTATACGGTAAGGGGGGGCTGTTGAGGGTCATTATACTGTAGGGGGCACTGGGGTCATTATACTGTATAGGGGCACTGGGGGTCATTATACTGTATAGGGGCACTGGGGGTCATTATACTGTAAGGGGGCCACTGGGGTCATTATATTGTATAGGGGCCACTGGGTGTCATTATACTGTAAGGGGGCACTGGGGTCATTATATGGTATAGGGGCCACTGGGTTGTCATTATACTGTATAGGGGGCACTGGGGGTCATTATACTGTATAGGGGGCACTTGGGGTCATTATACTGTAAGGGGGCACTGGGTCATTATACTGTATAGGGGGCACTGGGTGTCATTATACTGTATAGGGGGCACTTGGGGTCATTATACTGTAAGGGGTCACTGGGGTCATTATACTGTATAGGGGGCACTTGGGTCATTATACTGTATAGGGGCACTGGGGGTCATTATACTGTATAGGGGGCACTGGGTGTCATTATACTGTATAGGGGGCACTGGGGTCATTATACTGTATAGGGGGCACTGGGTGTCATTATACTGTATAGGGGGCACTGGGTGTCATTATACTGTATAGGGGGCACTGGGTGTCATTATACTGTATAGGGGGCACTGGGGGTCATTATACTGTATAGGGGGCACTGGGGGTCATTATACTGTATAGGGGGCACTTGGGGTCATTATACTGTATAGGGGGCACTGAGGTCATTATACTGTATAGGGGGCACTGGGTGTCATTATACTGTATAGGGGGCACTGGGGGTCATTATACTGTATAGGGGGCACTGGGGGTCATTATACTGTATAGGGGGCACTGAGGTCATTATACTGTATGTGAGCCACAGGAGCACATGTAAATGTAAAAATATGTTTTTTTGGTATTGGGGGGAACGAGGTGCCAGACAAAGGATTCGCCCCGGCTGCCAAATACCCTAGGCATGCCACCGCCTGATCATTAAGGTACGGCCACGCACTACGGTTGTGAAGTCACGATGCAGTTAGGAACCGCTGCATCTCATTTTCCAATAGAAGTCAATGGGAACATACCGTAGGTTTCTGAGACAGACCTGGTATTTTCAAAATTGTGATGTCTGCACATAAAATATGTCCTGCTGCATATAGCGTTGAGTAGACGCTTGTGGTATTTGCTTTACTGCAGGTCTTATTATTTTAAGTTAATCAGAAAGCTAAACAACCAGGGAAATTCATAGTTCAAACAACAATGGCAGACACAAAATGTTTCCTAAATGCATGATTATGCGTCCATACACTGATTATTACTAGAATATTTATATCTTAATAGTCCAAGAGGAACCCAAGTAATAGCGCAATTAAATGCAAAAGTAATACTACTGTACAATATCCATATAATAATATGGATCCAAATAAAAAGTAGTGAAAAAATAAGGCTACCATACTGTCATTGTGATGTCACCAGTCGGTGCCCGCAGGCAGTATTCACCCTCCATATTGTATTCTTTTACAGGCTTCCTGCTGCATGTGTGCCCTCTCCAGCTATTAAAGGGGCATGTCTATCTAGGACATTGATGGCATATTGTTAGGAAATTATATAAATGTCAGATAGGGCTGGGTCCCACCTCTGGGATTTGCTCCTATCTTCAGAATGAAGTGAAGAACACACTGCACAAGCGTCGAGGACACCTCTCCATTCACTACTATGGGCATAAGCTGCTACTTACCCTTAAAATTTAGGGCCCGATTCTACAGATTTGGGAGGGTCCTAGAGGTGGTTCTTCCCATTCCTGACCTCTGCTTGTTTACTGGATTGACAACGGTGTCGCCTGTCCTGACCTCTGCCTGGTTACTGTATTGACAAGGTGCCGCCTGTCCTGACCTAACTTATTGCTGGACTGTCGAACTGCTTGTCCTGACCTTGGCTTGCCTTTTAACCATTCTTTTGCCTGTTCCCTTTGTGTTCCCACCAGTGTCTATTGATTTGACTGGGTCAGCAGTCCCTGAAGTTCATGGCTTGGTGTCCCCTGCGGCGATGTCCAAATCTCCTTACGGGGGTGTAAGGATGAAAACCAGGGGTGCACGTTAACAATGCCCTCAGAAGTAGCCCCAAGCCAAATCCATTCAGTAGGCATTTTGGATTCGTAATTTCTGTTACAACTAAGTAATAATGTCCCAGGTGACGTCCTAGGTGGTCCTTCAATTGATGTTGATCTAGGGCAGTCAATAAGTTAATTGCATAATGATCTAGCTGGCACCAGGGTGGTCACTTAAAGGGGTTGTCCCATGAAAAATATTCTACAGTTTTCAAACCAGCACCTGGATCTGAATACTGAGTTATTCAATAAAATGTATCTGAACAGCGCCACATGCTGTTTGTTGTTTTTCTTATTTCTTTGTCCTGCTCACTAAAATGGCCGCACATGCTCAGTTTCATCCTTCAACTGCCTCCTGAGCTGTGATAGGGAGAGCTGAGACACGCCCCCCTGAGCTGTGATAGGGAGAGACACAGAGGGGTGAGACACATAGGGTGAGACACATAGGGTGAGACACACCCTCTGATCTGTGATAGGGAGAGATGAGACACGCCCCTGAGCTGTGATAGGTAGAGCATGGACACGCCTCCTGAGCTGCAGCAGAAAAGACACTCCCCTTGAGCTGTCAGCTTGATATAAATCTAGCAGAGCAATGAATGTGGAGATCTCTGGATCCATGTGAGGTACAGGGCTGGTTCTAGCTTTGTTAGAAAGAGGTTGTCATGTCCTATATGATGTCTGATTTTCATTTTTTCCATTAGTCATGGGAGAACCCCTTTAAAAGTTGTCCAACCCCCTCTGCTCTTCTATCCCTACCATTACTGCTCCTCACAGTATATTATGGGATTTCTGCAGTTTCCCTCATATCTTCCTCTCTGCAGGGTGGAGCATTTGGTTTTGACCAGATGAGATCCATGGTGTTGTCCTCTGGCTTCCTGACATGTGGAGGTCCTCCCCAGCCCTGCTCCAAATCTGCTACCCGAACCATCCAATTTATTCAGTCCCTTCTATTCCGTTTTGCTCCTCCTTCTGGATACACACAATTCTTTCTTACATTTATGGTACAGTCATTACTTTACATCAAATAATAAAACAATGTAAAACACGTCCCGATCTGCAGAGATTTCTGGAGTCCCCGCTCCCTTATTGTTCTGGAATCGCGGTATTTTCGTTTTTTATGGGAGAGGCAGAATGATTTGTTTGGTGCCTCCATGTTTCCACAGTCGTAGAGTGCAGATGTACAGTGATACTTTATCAAGAAGCTGTCACATTGTGCTTAATTACCTGATAAAAAATAGCCAGACAGGAACAGTGCGGAGAGCGCGCCGGATGAGATTCCTGTTGTTTAAAGCTGCTGATGCTTACAGTCCATTTAAAGGGGAACACGGATAAAAAAAAGGGTTGAAGCAGAGTTCTGACATATAGGTTGTACATGACCGCTTCCCATTGCAACCATTTTTCACGCTTTTTGTGTTTGTTTTTCCGTCCCAGCCTTGAGGTTGTATCTGCAGATCCCAGCACCACATGAGGTCCTGTTGCAACTTCCCTTTTATTGGATCCAACATTAAAATCTCACATACAGGGTCAGGGATCACGCGTTTCGGCAGATAGTCTTAGTCATAACCTGATGTGCAAACCCTCCTCTTAAAAACATATGACTGCTGGTCAATCAATGACACATGTATGACAGCATACCCCCATAATTGAACAAAGGGGGTCATTTATCAAACTGGTGTCTACTAGTGATGATCGAGCACCCGAGCATAATTGAAGTCTATGGGACTAAAACAGGCACCCCCCCTCCCCCACCCTGCTCGGAAGTACCCTAAATAAAAAAAAAAAAAGGACACAGACACGGACACAACTTAACAACTTACCTTTACCACAGCGCCACCTGCTGGAGGGAGGAGGGAGCTGACAGGGAAAGGTAACGTGACGGATCCGTCATGAACTCCATTGAAAGTCAATGGAGGATGGATCCGTTTACTATTGTGTCACACCAAACGGATCCGTCTTGGTGTGGGGAGGGGACTCGAGCATCGCGCTCGAGTACACTCTGTGTTCGGCCGAACACCGAGCGGACCCAAGCGTAGGCATGCTCGGCTGAACAGCGAGTTCAGCCAAGCATGCTCGCTCAACACTAGTGTTTACCTTTCATGTTGGACAGCGCATTTTGAAAATGAAAGGAGGAATCTGATTGTTTGCAATGGGCAACTAAGCCAGTTCTACTAGACATCAGTTTGATAAAAGTCCATACGTATAGAACCTGAGTTCATCTTCTCCACTGAATTCAATATTCATAAATCAGGCCATAACGTTGATTGAGACCTTTTGGATACTGACTACTCCACACAAAAATCCAAAATGATTCACCATTTGAGATTTTTCCCCGTTCAATGCCCCATATTTCCAACCTGTTCCACCCCTCTTGGTAGGAGTGGGCTGGTTCTGCTTTCTGCCAGGAGGGGGAGTTCCTGCTGAGACAGGGAAGGGAGAGGAAGCAGCTTGCTGTGCTCCTGCTCCTGTTACAGATTCTTCACATAGAAAAACTCTGTATTGTCCTCAAGTGAAGCTTTGAGACTCCAGACCGCAGAGTGACCAAGGTAAGGGACCACAGCCAAGCCACCCATCACCAAACCACCACTAGACCAGTATCACCTAAGTGCTGAATTACCACCCACCAACCTACCTCCATATCCTCGCTAGAGCCAGAGAAGAATTGCACTAAAGCCTGCTGCTACTGTGTGTATTTCAAGTTCTATATTACACTTAGAAAGTACTTTATTACATTTACCTCTGGTCCCGTTCTTCAGTGTTATAATTCCACTGCACCAATCCCCAGGGAGCAACAGCCTGAGGAGGAACGCCATGACACAACACTTCATCAGGGCTACTACCACTCCTATCCTCTACACCGGCTCCTCGGGGGGTCACTGCATGATTGGAAGGGTATCTTCTACTAAAGGTTTTTGGTGACATGTATTGCACATTACAAATATTGTAAGCAGCCGGCTACATAATGTCAGATGTATTCTTCATATGGAATATTATTAACCACATATCATAGGTGACAGGGTGACGCTGGTAATATAGTGTTTCCTGTGACTTCTATATGTGGCGGTAGTGACTCAATCCCCTGTATGGACTATTTAATATCCAAAAGGTCATCTCCTTGTTGGATAAGTGATGCGGTTCATCCCGTTCTTATTTTTCTTTCAAAATGCACAAATTGAACAAACTCCTACAACAATCATCAATGTATCTTCTGTACCAAACAATGGATGAAAGACAAATATAAATTCATCGATTAAATAAATCTCCTCCAAATTGGCCATATATTTAGTATAAGACACCCCCCCCCAAAAAAAAAAGGTGGGGGGAAAATGGCAGTGCGTCTTGTAAAGCGAATACTAATGAGCTCTTCCATTATTGTATGCAGGAGGCACGGGGAGCGGTGAGTGCAGCTCTGCTAGCGATTGCTGTGCTCAGTGTTCCCTGGTCTTCTCTGGGCCCACAATGCACTTTACTGCATGTACAGTCAGGAAGTAGTGCAGGCATTATGATCGGATGTTGCATGCAGTCTGATCTGAGGATCTGATATGGGATTTTGATTTGGAGATCTGATATGGTAGTTTGATCATAGGATCTGATATATGGGTCTGATCTGAGGATCTGATATGGGGGTTTGAACTGAGGTCTGGTAGGGGGGTCTGATCTGAAGATCTGATGTGGGGGTCTGATCTCAGGTCTGATATGGGGGTCTGATCTCAGGTCTGATATGGGGGTCTGATCTCAGGTCTGATATGGGGGTCTTATCTCAGGTCTGATATGGGGGTTTATCTTAGGATCTGATATGGGGGTCTGATCTGAAGATCTGATATGGGGGTCTGATCTCAGGTCTGATATGGGGGTCTTATCTGAGGTCTGATATGGGGGTTTATCTTAGGATCTGATGGGGGGTCTGATCTGAAGATCTGATATGGGGGTCTGATCTCAGGTCTGATATGGGGGTCTTATCTGAGGTCTGATATGGGGGTTTATCTTAGGATCTGATGGGAGGGCTGATCTGAAGATCTGATATGGGGGTCTGATTTGAGCGTGTGATATGGGGGTCTGTCTAAGGATCTGATATAGGGGTATAATCTGAGGATGTGATCATGGGGGTCTGATCTGAGGTCTGATATGGGGGTCTGATCTCAGGTCTGATATGGGGGTTTATCTTAGCGATCTGATAGGGGGTCTGATCTGAAGACTGATATGGGGTCTGATTTGAGGTGTGATATGGGGGTCTGTCTAAGGATCTGATATAGGGGTATAATCTGAGGATGTGATATGGGGGTCTGATCTGAGGTCTGATATGGGGTCTGATCTGAAGTTTCATATGGGGGTCTTTCTAAGGATCTGATATAGGGGTATAATCTGAGGATGTTATATGGGGGTCTGATCTGAGGTCTGATATGGGGTCTGATCTGAAGTTTCATATGGAGGTCTGTCTAAGGATCTGATATAGGGATATGATATGAGGATGTGATATGGGGTCTGATCTGAGGTCTGAAATATTTGTCTGATTTTAGGACTGATATAGGAGCCTGATTTGAGGTCTGATATGGGAGTGTGATCTGAGGATCTAATATGGGAGCCTGATCTGAGGTCTGATATGGAGGTCTGATCTGAGTAGAGATATGGAGGTCTGATAAAAAATATTTTTTTCCTACTCTAAAACCTAGGTGTGTTTTATAAAGTGAAAAATACTGTATATTTTAAAATATAAATGCATTCTTTTTGGATGGCTGTATTTATTGTACATGTTCATGTGTTGCTGTAAGCATAGCAACCCTGATTGATGAGGAATAGAAGGCTATGGTGTCACACGTTGCCCACTTAATACCTGCCATGAGGCTAAGTACATTATTGGTGTTAAGAATATAGCTTTGGGCCCTTTGCATCAATGGGTGTTACATTGGTCCACAAGAGATGAGCAAATTGTTTTTTATGGCTACGGATGAACCCAATTTGTTCATCATATTAACGTTACTGTGGCCGAGGGACTGTCTCTATAGCTCTGTTGAAATGTATTCTTTCCGATGAGGTCAGATTCAGATGGTTGCTTATCTTACCAGAACATTTCGATCATACGCATGTGAGTACTGCTCCATTACTAATCTGAAGTCGGATTTGCTATGATTGTTGCTCGAGGCACAAGTCCCGCGTTTGGATTCGTAATAAAGTATATGAGCACATGGGCAGCTACTCAAAGTAACAGCGCATACGCGAGATTAAGATGCCCTTGCGAGACTGGTGGCCATCCTAATCTGGACTCGTCAGAAAGACTACATTTTAACATCTCTATTAGAGATGAGCGAACGTACTCGTAACGAGCACTGTAGCGCTCGGCTCCCCTGCGCTCGCATGGGCGCAGGCATCCGGATCCGTCGGGTCAGGAGGAGTCGCTCATCTCTAATCTCTATATAAAGACAGCCCCTCAGTCACAGTAAAGATAATATGATGAATGAATCGGGTTGTCCATAGCGGGATGAACTGATTCGCTCAGCATTATGGTCCACCCATTCTCCCCAATGCTACTCAATACCTGCCACTATAGGCCTTAGAGGGGGAAGAAAAACACCCTTGTGGGCTTGGGGAGGGGAGGAGTGGGGTACAGGGGTCTGATCTGAGGATCTAATTTAGGGGTCTGATTTTAGGTATGATATAAGAGTCCGATATGGAAGTCTGATATGAGGTCTGATATTGGGGTTTGATCTGAGGATCCGATATGGGGTCTGATCTGATATTGGGGTCTGATTTAAGGTCTGATCTGGGGGTCTCATCTGAGGTCTGATATGGGGGGTCTGTCTAAGGATCTGAAATGGGGGTATGATCTGAAGATATGATATGGGGGTCTGATCTGAGGTCTGATCTGAGGTCTGATCTGAGCAGGGGCGGACATACCGCCTGTGCAGCCGGTTCGGAGGGGGGCCCTTTCTTACCGGCAGCAGGGCAGGGGAGAGATGAGCGCTTCCATTGTGGAAGCGCTCATCTCTATATTCATCTGTATCGCAGTCCTCAGGACGGCGATACAGATGGATACTGCGGGGCAAGGGAGGGGGAGTCGTCTCCCTTCCCTGTTCCTCTGATAGGCTACAGGCCTAGTGCCTGCAGCCTATCAGAGGCCGGCACAGGCGGCGCGATGATGTCAGCATGCCGCCTGAGCCGTACAGTGCAGGACACAGGGCGGAAGAGGCCTGCATCGCGTCGCTGAAAGAGGCAAGGAGGTAAGTATAAGTGTTTATTGTTTTCATTTAAGCTGGCACACAGTGGGGGCACTATGGAGGAGGAGCTCTATGGCGGCCACTATGGAGGAGGAGCACTAGGGTGGCGCTATGGAGGGCACTATGGAGGAGGAGCACAATGGGGGCACTATGGCGGAGGAGCACTATGGAGGGTACTATGGAGGAGGAGCACAATGGGGGCACTATGGAGGAGGAGCACTATGGGGGCCACTATGTGGAGGAGCACTATGGGGGCGCTATGGAGGGCACTATGGAGGAGGAGCACTATGAGGGCACTATGGAGGAGGAGCACAATGGGGGCACTATGGAGGGCACTATGGAGGAGGATCACAATGGGGGCACTATGAAGGAGGAGCACTATGGGGCACTATGGGAGGAGGAGCACAATGGGGGCACTATGGAGGAAGAGCACTTTGGGGGCACTATGAAGGAGGAGCACTATGGGTGCCTTACCATATATACTGGCTCACATGGGGGCACTATGGAGGAGGACCAGCACTATGGGGGGCACTCTGGAGGAGGAGGACCACTATGGGGGGCCCTATATATATGTACTGGCACTATGGAGAAGGAGGAGCACTATGGGGGGCCCTATCATATATACTGGCTCACATGGGGGGCACTATGGATGGGGGTTAGCACTATGGGGGCCCTATCTTATATACTGGCAGACATAGGGGGCACTATGGAGAAGGGGGGAGCACTATTGGGGTCATTGTATAGGGGCACTAAGAGGGTTTTTGGGCACACAGTAGGGGGCATTGGCACACATTATGAGGGCACTATGGGGACATTGGCTGGCCAGGGGCACTAATTATTTCTATTGTTGGGACTTTGGGGAGCACTATTACGGTGGGGGCACAGTATCAGCTTAGCACAGTTATTTTTGGGAAACATTTTGGTTATAATTTAGTGTCAGGGACCCTATTTCCCGGGTGCAGTTATTTTTTAGGGCACTTTGTGCCAATAATTACTGAAGGCGGTAGTATTTGAGGGGGACTGTTGCTGCTGTATAGTTTTGGGGAGCACAGTGGGTACAGTATTGGGGGGGCAGGATGGGGAGTTCAAGAAGGTGGGAGAATGATGGAAAAGTAGGAAACTAAGATGTCTATTTGTCAAACTCCACAGAGAGAAGAGATGGCTGGAAGAAATCATCATGGCGGTCTGGTCTAAAAGGAGAAGATGAGGAAAGAGAACGTCTACATCTAAGATGTCACTGGATGTAAGAGGTATGAGGCGCTGTATTAGGCTACTTTCACATGTGAGTTAGTTATTCTGGCAGGCTGGTCCAGAAGAGAACAGCCTTCTGGAATTCACCTGCTCCGGCACTGCTGGATGCAGAATACCCGCCGGCCCAATTACCTATAATGGGGTCCGGCAGAGATCCGGCCACAATCTGTCAAAAATGCAGAAAATCAGCGGGACACAAACTGCTGCTTGCCTGAGTTTGTGTCCAGCCAATTTCTTGCATTCTCTGCCAAATCAGGTGGCCGGAGCGTAGTTCTGCATGTGTGAAAATAGTCTTACCCTGTGTGTTTTGTATTGCTGTATGTAATGTTAGGACACCTTAGGTTAGGTTGAGAATTTGGTTTGGGAAAAGCGGGGGCCCAGACACATTCCTTGCACAGGGGCCCTCTGCTGTCTGTGTCCGCCCCTGGAGGTATGATGTAGGGGTCTGATATGAGGTCTGATATGGGGGTTTGATCGGACGTCTGATCTGAGGTCTAGTATGGGGGTTTGATATGAGGATCTTATATGGAGGTCTGATCTGAGGTCTGATATGGGGGTTTGCTCTCAGGATCTGATATGGGGGTCTGATCTGAAGATCTAATTTGGGGGTCTGATTTGAGGTCTGATATAAGGGTTTGATTTGAGGTCTGATATGGGGGTTTGATCTGAGGATCTAATATGGGGATCTTATCTGAGGTCTGATCTGAGGATCTGATATGGGGGTCTTATCTGAGGTCTGATCTGAAGTCTGATATTGGGGTCTGTCTAAAGATCTGATTTGGGGGTATGATCTGAGGTCTGATATGGGGGTTTGATCTGAGGAATCAATATGGGGGTTTGATCTTGAGATCTGATGAAAAATATGTTTTTCTTATTTTCCTATTCTAAAACCTAGGTGTGTATTATAAAGTGAAAAATACTGAATATGTTAAAATATAAATTTATTTTCTGTATTTATTGTACATATTCAAATTCATGTGTTTCTATAAGCATAGCAACTCTCCGCATACGCGAGATTAAAATGCTCTTGCGAGACTGGTGGCCATCCTAATCTGGACTCGTCAAAAAGACTACATTTTAACATCTCATTAAAGACAGAAAGAAAGCCCCTTAGCCACAGTAAAGATAATAAGATGAACGAATCGGGTTGTCCATAGCGGGATGAACCGATTCGCTCATCATTATGGTCCACCCATTCTCCTCAATGCTACTCAATACCTGCCACTATAGGCCTTAGTGGGGGAAGAAAAACACCCTTGTGGGCCTGGGGGGGAGTGGGGTATAGGGGTCTGATCTGAGGATCTGATATAGGGGTCTGATCTGAGGATCTGACATGGGTATCTGATTTGAGTTCCGATATAGGAGTCTGCTCTGAGGTCTGATATGGTGGTTTGACCTGAGGATCTGATATTGGGGTTTGGCATGAGGTCTGATATGGGGGTTTGATTTGAGGTCTGATATGAGGGTATGATCTGAGGACTGTTATGGGGGCTTTATTTGAGGATATGATATAGGAGTCTGATCTTAGTTCTGATATGGGGGTCTGATCTGAGTTCTCATATTGGGGTCCGATCTGAGGATCTTATATGAGGGTTTGATATGTGGGTCAGATCTAAAGATCTGATATGGGGGGTCTGATCTGAGGATCTACTATGCGTTTTAAATATAAATATAATATGATGTACAAATCGGGTTTTCTGTAGCGGGATGAATCGATTTGCTCATCACTATGGCCCACCCATTCTCCCCAACGCTACTCAATACCTGCCACTTAGCGGGGAAAGAACAGCACCCTTGTGGGCCTTGGGGAACAAGTGGAAGATGGGTCTAACGTGATTCTCAACATATAGATAATATGCTGTTTATTGAACCAGAACACCCAAGGCCGCACCCTCCCTCTGATGCCCTCAAAAAATCAGCAGTGGTATCATAATGCAATCTACAATGTGTGTGAGAATCTTTTAAACCCTCATACAAACTAGATTGGATCTTAGCCAAAAGGTCAAGAAGTGACCAGGCTTGGAGGCTAGGCCAGATCATGCCTCTTCCCACCTGGGAGAGAAGTTATGAAGAGGATCAAACCATCCATGGTGTAGACTTATGAAGAACATGAGGTGGGATCTCCTTCGCCATGCTCTCCTTAAGAAGTTGCTAGGATGACTTCTATTCTACGCCCTTGATATCAGGCTTCTATAAAGATGATTGCGTAGAAGCTCGTGAAGAGCCTTGTCATCTGGTGTGTGACGAGAAGGTTGGATCTATGGCCCGTCGGTAGACAGTCAATGGCCAGCTCTTCCGTGAATTATGGCCTTGGTTTCAGTTCTTGTGATCAAACAGGGATAATACCTTCAGCCGGGGAGAGGAGATGAGATTAACTTGAGTGAATGATGGCAGATAGAGAAGACTTGATGAATGGAATCCTGTGCCCGCGGTGACATGTTTGCCCTTTGGAACGACATCTTTTTATCATGATTATTTATAGAATGTATATAAAGATTTACAAAAAAAATGAAATTGTTGTCCCCGTAAACTCAACGCGAACGTGAATTATTGATGCATAACAAAGGGATGATATTGTTTACGGCGGGAAATAAAACACTGTTCTGGTAAAACGCAAAGTGATTTACGTTTTTTGTAAACTTTTTTGTCAGTATTGACTTTTCCAAAAAGAAGAGTAAGAATGATATAGAGGGAGAGATCAGCGGGAGGCTGTCTGACAGATACATCCCCTCTCTGCTAAGATTTACATGTACCTTGTATCCCAGGCTTGGAAGCTACAAATATGGGACTATTTTGTCGCAGATCACATTTATTTTTTCGCAGTAAAAAGAAAATAACTTGGGAGCTGTCAAAGGAGTATTTTTTTTCTAGATGAAACCGACATCTATCTACCTATCTAGGTCCTGCTCCATAATGAAAAAGTAATGCAGTCTTTCAGAGAATTTGCTGTAAGAGCCCAACACTGACACAATTTCCCAGTATAACATGCCACACATAGGGCGTAGGTTACAATGTACAGATCACGCATCTCAGCCGCCACAAAATATTATGAGGGCAACTGAAAAAATGAAACCATAAATCTTCGTCTTCGTGGAAATCGGACCTGGGATGATATAGGGGCCAAAAGAAGAATTTTCACATATCTGACACAGGTCACAAGACCTTGCCAGTGGCAGTCACAGAAACAAATGGAATATTCTCATATGTGAGGATCAGTGAGAGAGAGAATGAGAGAAGCCTCCAGGGTAAGAATCTTAACAGAGGAAAAAACAATTAATAATGTCTTTCATATGATACAGTGGCAACAGAATTGGGGCAGGAATGATTGCTAAGTTACAGGTGCATACATCAAATAATTCCTATAATCAACTGTAAAATATTAATACTTAATATATAGCCACTATAATACTGCTCCTATGTACAAAAATATAACTACTATAATACTGCTCCTATGTACAAGAATATAACTACTATAGTACTGCCTCCTATGTACAAGAATATAACTACCATAATACTGCTGTTATGTACAAGAATATAACTACTATAATACTGCTCCTATGTACAAGAATATAACTGCTATAATAATGCTCCTATGTACAAGAATATAACTACTATAATACTGCTCCTATGTACAAGAATATAACTACTATAATACTGCTCCTATGTACAAGAATATTACTACTATAATACTGCCTCCTATGTACAAGAATATAACTACTATAATACTGCTCCTATGTACAAGAATATAACTACTATAATACTGCTCCTATGTACAAGAATATAACTACTATAATACTGCTCCCCTATGTACAGGAATATAACTACTATAATACTGCCTCCTATGTACAAGAATATAACTACTATAATACTGCTCCTATGTTCAAGAATATAACTACTATAATACTGCTCCCCTATGTACAAGAATATAACTACTATAATACTGCCTCCTATGTACAAGAATATAACTACTATAATACTGCTCCTATGTTCAAGAATATAACTACTATAATACTGCTCCTATGTACAAGAATATAACTACTATAATACTGCTCCTATGTACAAGAATATAACTACTATAATACTGCCTCCTATGTACAAGAATATAACTACTATAATACTGCTCCTATGTTCAAGAATATAACTACTATAATACTGCCTCCTATGTACAAGAATATAACTACTATAATACTGCTCCTATGTTCAAGAATATAACTACTATAATACTGCTCCTATGTACAAGAATATAACTACTATAATACTGCTCCTATGTACAAGAATATAACTAGTATAATATTGCCTCCTATGTACAAGAATATAACTACTATAATACTGCCTCCTATATACAAGAATATAACTACTATAATACTGCTTCTATGTACAAGTATATAACTACTATAATACTGCCTCCTATGTACAAGAATATAACTACTATAATACTGCTCCTATGTACAAGAATATAACTACTATAATACTGCTCCTATGTACAAGAATATAACTAGTATAATATTGCCTCCTATGTACAAGAATATAACTACTATAATACTGCCTCCTATATACAAGAATATAACTACTATAATACTGCTCCTATGTACAAGTATATAACTACTATAATACTGCCTCCTATGTACAAGAATAGAACTACTATAATACTGCCTCCTATGTACAAGAATATAACTACTATAATACTGCTCCTATGTACAAGAATAGAACTACTATAATACTGCCTCCTATGTACAAGAATATAACTACTATAATACTGCTCCTATGTACAAGAATATAACTATTATAATACTGCCTCCTATGTACAAGAATATAACTACTATAATACTGCTCCTATGTACAAGAATATAACTACTATAATACTGCTCCTATGTACAAGAATATAACTATTATAATACTGACTCCTATGTAAAAGAATATAACTACTATAATACTGCCTCCTATGTACAAGAATATAACTACTATAATACTGCTCCTATATACAGTACAGACCAAAAGTTTGGACACACCTTCTCATTCAAAGAGTTTTCTGTATTTTCATGACTATGACAATTGTAGATTCACACTGAAGGCATCAAAACTATGAATTAACACATGTGGAATTATATACTTAGCAAAAAAGTGTGAAACAACTGAAAATATGTCTTATATTCTAGGTTCTTCAAAGTAGCCACCTTTTGCTTTGATTACTGCTTTGCACACTCTTGGCATTATCTTGATGAGCTTCAAGAGGTAGTCACCTGAAATGGAATTCCAACAGTCTTGAAGGAGTTCTTAGAGATGCTTAGCACTTGTTGGCCCTTTTGCCTTCACTCTGCGGTCCAGCTCACCCCAAACAATCTCGATTGGGTTCAGGTCTGGTGACTGTGGAGGCCAGGTCATCTGGCGTAGCACTCCATCACTCTCCTTCTTGGTCAAATAGCCCTTACACAGCCTGGAGGTGTGTTTGGGGTCATTGTCCTGTTGATAAATAAATGATGGTCCAACTAAACACAAACCGGATGGAATAACATGCCGCTGCAAGATGCTGTGGTAGCCATGCTGGTTCAGTATACCTTCAATTTTGAATAAATCCCCAACAGTGTCACCAGCAAAGCACCCCCACACCATCACACCTCCTCCTCCATGCTTCACGGTGGGAACCAGACATTTAGAGTCCATCCGTTCACCTTTTCTGCGTCGCACAAAGACACGGTGGTTGGAACCAAAGATCTCAAATTTGGACTCATCAGACCAAAGCACAGATTTCCACTGGTCTAATGTCCATTCCTTGTGTTCTCTTCTGCTTGTTGCCTGTCCTTAGCAGTGGTTTCCACCATGAAGGCCTGCTGCACACAGTCTCCTCTTAACAGTTGTTGTAGAGATGTGTCTGCTGCTAGAACTCAGTGTGGCATTGACCTGGTCTCTAATCTGAGCTGCTGTTAACCTGCGATTTCTGAGGCTGGTGACTCGGATGAACTTATCCTCCGCAGCAGAGGTGACTCTTGGTCTTCCTTTCCTGGGGCGGTCCTCATGTCAGCCAGTTTCTTTGTAGAGCTTGATGGTTTTTGCGACTGCACTTGGGGACACTTTCAAAGTTTTCCAAATTTTTCGGACTGACTGACCTTCATTTCTTAAAGTAATGATCGCCACTCGTTTTTCTTTACTTAGCTGCTTTTTTCCTGCCATAATACAAATTCTAACAGTCTATTCAGTAGGACTATCAGCTGTGTATCCACCTGACTTCTGCCCAACACAACTCATGGTCCCAACCCCATTTATAAGGCAAGAAATCCCACTTATTAAACCTGATAGGGCACACCTGTGAAATGAAAACCATTTCAGGTGACTACCTCTTGAAGCTCATCAAGAAAATGCCAAGAGTGTGCAAAGCAGTAATCAAAGCAAAAGGAGGCTACTTTGAAGAACCTACAGTCATGGCCAAAAGTTTTGAGAATGACACAAATCTTCTATTTTCACATGATCTGCTGCCCTCTGGTTTTTATGTGTGTTTGTCAGATGTTTTTATCACATACAGAAATATAATTGCAATCATATTATGAGTAACAAAAGCTTATATTGACAGTTAGAATGAGTTAATGCCAGCAAGTCAATATTTGCAGTGTTGACCCTTCTTCTTCAGGACCTCTGCAATTCTCCCTGGCATGCTCTCAATCATCTTCTGGACCAAATCCTGACTGATAGCAGTCCATTCTTGCACAATCAATGCTTGCATTTTGTCAGAATTTGTAGGTTTTTGTTTGTCCACCCGTCTCTTGATGATTGACCACAAGTTCTCAATGGGATTAAGATCTGGGGAGTTTCCAGGCCATGGACCCAAAATCTCTATGTTTTGTTCCCTGAGCCATTTAGTTATCACCTTTGCTTTATGGCAAGGTGCTCCATCATGCTGGAAAAGGCATTGTTGATCGCCAAACTGCTCTTGGACGGTTGGGAGAAGTTGCTCTCGGAGGACATTCTGGTACCATTCTTTATTCATGGCTGTGTTTTTAGGCAAGACTGTGAGAGAGCCGATTCCCTTGGCTGAGAAGCAACCCCACACATGAATGGTTTCAGGATGCTTTACAGTTGGCATGAGACAAGACTGGTGGTAGCGCTCACCTCGTCTTCTCCGAATAAGCTGTTTTCCAGATGTCCCAAACAATCAAAAAGGGGATTCATCAGAGAAAATGACTTTACCCCAGTCCTCAGCAGTCCACTCCCTGTACCTTTTGCAGAATATCAGTCTGTCCCTGATGGTTTTTCTAGAGAGAAGTGGATTCTTTGCTGCCCTCCTTGAGACCAGGCCTTGCTCCAAGAGTCTCCGCCTCACAGTGCGTGCAGATGCACTCACACCTGCCTGCTGCCATTCCTGAGCAAGCTCTGCACTGCTGGTAGCCCGATCCCGCAGCTGAAACACTTTTAAGAGACGGTACTGGCGCTTGCTGGTCTTTCTTGGGCGCCCTGGAGTCTTTTTGGCAACAATGGAACCTCTCTCCTTGAAGTTCTTGATGATGCGATAGATTGTTGACTGAGGTGCAATCTTTCTAGCTGCGATACTCTTCCCTGTTAGGCCATTTTTGTGCAGTGCAATGATGACTGCACGTGTTTCTTTAGAGATAACCATGGTTAACAGAAGAGAAACAATGATGCCAAGCACCAGCCTCCTTTTAAGTGTCCAGTGGTGTCATTCTTACTTAATCATGACAGATTGATCTCCAGCCCTGTCCTCATCAACACCCACACCTGTGTTAATGGAGCAATCACTGAAACGATGTTAGCTGGTCCTTTTAAGGCAGGGCTGCAATGATGTTGAAATGTGTTTTGGGGGATAAAGTTCATTTTCTAGGCAAATATTGACTTTGCAAGTAATTGCTGTTAAGCTGATCACTCTTTATAACATTCTGGAGTATATGCAAATTGCCATTATAAAAACTGAAGCAGTAGACTTTGTAAAAATTAATATTTGTATCTTTCTCAAAACTTTTGGCCATGACTGTAGAATATAAGACATATTTTCAGTTGTTTCACACTTTTTTGTTAAGTATATAATTCCACATGTGTTAATTCAGAGTTTTGATGCCTTCAGTGTGAATCTACAATTTTTATAGTCATGAAAATACAGAAAACTCTTCTTTTGGTCTGTACTGTACAAGAATATAACTATTATAATACTACCTCCTATGTACAAGAATATAACTACTATAATACTGCCTCCTATGTAAAAGAATATATTGACTATAATACTGCTCCTATGTACAAGAATATAACTACTATAATACTGCTCCTATGTACAAGAATATAACTACTATAATACTGCCTCCTATGTACAAGAATATATCTACTATAATACTGCTCTTATGTACAAGAATATATCTACTATAATACTGCTCCTATGTACAAGAATATATCTACTATAATACTGCTCCTATGTACAAGAATATAACTACTATAATACTGCTCCTATGCACAAGAATATAACTACTATAATACTGCTCCTATGTACAAGTATATAACTACTATAATACTGCTCCTATGTACAAGTATATAACTACTATAATACTGCTCCTATGTACAAGAATATAACTACTATAATACCGCCTCCTATGTACAAGAATATAACTACTATAATGCTGCTCCTATGAACGAGAATATAACTACTATAATACTGCTCCTATGCACAAGAATATAACAGCTATAATACTGCTCCTATGTACAAGAATATAACTACTATAATACTGCCTCCTATATACAAGAATATATCTACTATAATACTGCTCCTATGTACAAGAATATAACTACTATAATACTGTTCCTATGTACAAGAATATAACTACTATAATACTGCTCCTATGTACAAGAATATAACTACTATAATACTGCCTCCTATGTACAAGAATATAACTATTATAATACTGTTCCTATGTACAAGAACATATCTACTATAATACTGCTCGTATGTACAAGAATATAACTACTATAATACTGCTCCTATGTACAAGAATATAACTACTATAATACTGTCTCCTATGTACAAGAATATAACTACTATAATACTGCTCTTATGTACAAGAATATAACTACTATAATACTGATCCTATGTACAAGAATATAACTACTATAATACTGCCTCCTATATACAAGAATATAACTACTATAATACTGCTCCTATGTACAAGAATATAACTACTATAATACTGCTCCTATGTACAAGAATATAACTACTATAATACTGTCTCCTATGTACAAGAATATAACTACTAAAATACTGCTCCAACAGTCTAGGTAAGCAAATGGTATATTTCAGGATGCCTGGTGGTGTTGCGGTTCCTTCTGTGACCTTCTGCCTGCCAACAGGTTTGTCCTTTAGACTGTGAACATGAGCCGCCCATTGATGAATGATATGACCGTCATAGCTAAAGGTAATCATTTAGACTGAGCATAGAGGTATGTGAATAAGGTGATAGTGGAGTGACCTGTCATCTGCAGGGGCCGTTCAGCCTCCTGAGTAGAGATCAACGGCGGCTCTATGTCGGCTGATGATGGATGAAATTCAATGAGCCATCACACTGAGCCTCAGAATGCCTGGATACATAGATGATGTTATAGCATTTGGTGTGTCCTCCACATGTCAGTGAGCGGTATACAGACCTTCAGGGTAATGTCAGTCTATAGGACGCAATGTACTGAAAATGCATTTGTTAGCAGTGACAACTGGAAACTTCCAAGAAGTGGGGTCAGGAACATTTCAGAAAAATATCACATGGCAAGCGGAATGATGAACGGCTTTACCATTTTCTACACTGCCATAAGTATGTATCAACCCTAGTAAAGCAGGCATAATAACTGGTAGGGTCTATCTAGTTCAATATTAGTTTTAAAGGAAACATGTACCCAGTAATCTTATACTTTGCCTTTTCTTTTCTATATGGCCCAGACCATCATGATAAGTTATCACTATCACAATGTTTCTCTCAAGAGGTAGGAACACTAACAGCTCAGCGATACAGTGGGGAAAAAAGTATTTAGTCAGCCACCAATTGTGCAAGTTCTCCCACTTAAAAAGATGAGAAAGGCCTATAATTGACATCATAGGTAGACCTCAACTATGAGAGACAAAATGAGAAAACAAATCCAGAAAATCACATTGTCTGATTTTTAAAAGAATTTATTAGCAAATTATACAAACAAGTAAGATTTCTGGCTCTCACAGACCTGTAACTTCTTCTTTAAGAGGCTCCTCTGTCCTCCACTCATTACCTGTAGTAATGGCACCTGTTTGAACTTGTTATCAGTATAAAAGACACCTGTCCACAACCTCAAACAGTCACACTCCAAACTCCACTATGGTGAAGAGCTGTCGAAGGACACCGTAAACAAAATTGTAGACCTGCACCAGGCTGGGAAGACTGAATCTGCAATAGGCAAGCAGCTTGGTGTGAAGAAATCAACTGTGGGAGCAATAGTTAGAAAATGGAAGACATACAAGACCACTGATAATCTACCTCGATCAGGGGCAAGATCTCACCCCATGGGGTCAAAATGATCACAAGAACTGTGAGCAAAAATCCCAGAACCACACGGGGTAACCTAGTAAATGACCTGCAGAAAGCTGGGACCAACGTAACAAAGGCTACTATCAGTAACACACTACACCGCCAGGGAATCAGATCCTGCAGTGCCAGACGTGCCCCCCTGCTTAAGCCAGTGCATATCCGGGCCCGTTTACTGGAGAGCATTTGGATGTTCCAGAAGAGTATTGGGAGAATGTCATATGGTCAGATGAAACCAAAGTAGAACTGTTTGGTAGAAACACAACTCGTCGTGTTTGGAGGAGAGTGAAAGCTGAGTTGCATCCAAAGAACACCATACCTACTGTGAAGCATGGGGGTGGCAGCATCATGCTTTGGGGCTGTTTCTCTGCAAAGGGGCCAGGATGACTGATCCGTGTACATGAAAGAATGAATGGGGCCATGTATCGTGAGATTTTGACTGCAAACCTCCTTCCATCAGCAAGGGCATTGAAGATGAAACGTGGCTGGGTCTTTCAGCATGACAATGATCCCAAGCACACCGCCAGGGCAACGAAGGAGTGGCTTCGTAAGAAGCATTTCAAGGTCCTGGAGTGGCCTAGCCAGTCTCCAGATCTCAACCCCATAGAAAACCTTTGGAGGGAGTTGAAAGTCCGTGTTGTCCAGTGACAGCCCCAAAATATCACTGCTCTGGAGGAGATCTGCATGGAGGAATGGGCCAACATATCAGCATCAGTGTGTGCCAACCTTGTGAAGACTTCCAGAAAATGTTTGACCTCTGTCATTGGCAACAAAGGATATATAACTTTTGTTATTGACCAAATCCTTATTTTCCAACTGTAAAAAATCAGACAATGTGATTTTCTGGATTTGTTTTCTCATGTTGTCTCTCATAGTTGAGGTCTACCTATGATGTCAATTACAGGCCGACCTCATCTTTATAAGTGGGAGAACTTGTACAATTGGTGGCTGACTAAATACTTTGTTCCTCACTGTATGTGCAGGACATCCTGCCACCACATGTTCCTCTCATGGCAGGGCTGTCAACTGGTATTTTTCAGCAGGATAATGCTTGTCCACACACAGCAAGGGATTCCCAGGAATGTTTCCTCCAGATTTATCACCAATCCTGCATTTATGGGACCAGCTCGGATGCCAGCTTCACCAACCTACAAGTGTGCAGGTTCTACAGGCCCAACTGTGACATCTGTAGGCAAATGTGCTGCAGGACACCATACAGAACCTATATGCCTCCATGCCTAACCATATCTCATCTTGTATCCAGGCTAGAGGCTGTATCTCATCTTGTAGCCAGGCTAGAGGCCGTATCTCATCTTGTATCCAGGATAGAGGCCGTATCATCTTGTATCCAGGATAGAGGCTGTATTTCATCTTGTATCCAGGATAGAGGCCGTATTTCATCTTGTATACAGGCTAAAGGCCGTATGTCATCTTGTATCCAGGATAGAGGCCGTATCTCATCTTGTATCCAGGATAGAGGCTGTATCTCATCTTGTATCCAGGATAGAGGCTGTTAAGGAATGCACGCAGCTTTTTTGGTGTTTTATTTTTTTGCGTGGTATCAAAATACTTTTTTATTGTATCGAAACCGAATCAAAATTTTGGTATCGTGACAACCCTAGAGGCCGTATCTCATCTTGTGTCCATGCTAGAGGCTGTATCTCATCTTGTATCCAGGCTAGAGGCCGTATCTCATCTTGTGTCCAGGCTAGAGGCTGTATCTCATCTTGTATCCAGGTTAGAGGCTGTATCTCATCTTGTATCAAGGCTAGAGGCTGTATATCTTCTTGTATCCAGTCTAGAGGCCGTATCTCATCTTGTATCCAGGCTAGAGGCCATATCTCATCTTGTATCCAGGCTAGAGGCCGTATCTCATCTTGTATCCAGGCTAGAGGCTGTATCTCATCTTGTATCCAAGCTAGAGGCAGTATCTCATCTTGTATTAAGGCTAGAGGCCGTATCTCTTCTTGTATCCAGGCTAGAGACCCGTATCTCATCTTGTGTCCAGGCTAGAGGCCGTATCTCATCTTGTATCCAGGCTAGAGACCCGTATCTCATCTTGTATCCAGGCTAGAGACCCGTATCTCATCTTGTATCCAGCATAGAGGCCGTATCTCATCTTGTATTCAGGCTGGAGGCTGTATTTCATCTTGTATCCAGGCTAGAGACCCGTATCTCATCTTGTGTCCAGGCTTAGAGACCCATATCTCATCTTGTATCCAGGCTAGAGACCCGTATCTCATCTTTGTATCCAGGCTAGAGGCCGTATCTCATCTTGTAATCCAGGCTGGAGGCTGTATTTCATCTTGTATCCAGGCTAGAGGCCGTATCTCATCTTGTATCCAGGCTAGAGGCCGTATCTCATCTTGTATCCAGGCTGGAGGCTGTATCTCATCTTGTATCCAGGCTAGAGGCCGTATCTCATCTTGTATTCAGCTGGAGGCTGTATCTCATCTTGTATCCAGGCTAGAGGCCGTATCTCATCTAGTATCCCAGGCTAGAGGCCGTATCTCTTCTTGTATCCAGACTAGAGGCCGTATCTCATCTTGTATCCAGGCTAGAGGCCGTATCTCATCTTGTATCCAGGCTAGAGACCCGTATCTCATCTTGTGTCCAGGCTAGAGGCCGTATCTCATCTTGTATCCAGGCTAGAGACCCGTATCTCATCTTGTATCCAGGCTAGAGACCCGTATCTCATCTTGTATCCAGCATAGAGGCCGTATCTCATCTTGTATTCAGGCTGGAGGCTGTATTTCATCTTGTATCCAGGCTAGAGGCTGTATCTCATCTTGTATCCAGACTAGAGGCCGTATCTCATCTAGTATCCAGGCTAGAGGCCGTATCTCATCTAGTATCCAGGCTAGAGATGACATACCTTTAGGGATTTATACTTTTGACTGTTACCGATGCTGCGGTGTGCGTCGTGCGCCCTCTGTGTGTGTCCTGGTAAATGGCCGTCTCAGCTCTGCTACATCTGTCATTTTTGTCTCCACTCCAAACTGTAGCTAAAATCCGGATGCTCCATTAATTTTCTATGACAATGAATTTGGCTTCCAAAATAATTAAAATAATGGGATCTTTTAAAAAAAGAGTCGCCTCTTAATGAGTATGCAAATGAAACAAATTGCAAATTGCAGACATATGGTACAGTTGTAAAAATGAGAGAAAGCCGTTGTTTCCGGAGCAGACGCATTTATTAATTCCACTTTCCATTACTGTGAAAACATATGTGATGGCGACGCAATAACGGAGCAGTCAGGATCATTACTTTCACTGCCTGCTCCTCTCACCCGCTCCTTTCTGCGCAGTTGACCCTCCACAGATGTAGCAGAGCTGGATTTGACTCTCCCTGCAGCCCCATGTAAGACTATTTGCAAAGTTGCTTCATTTTTGCACTGTACATATACTGACGCAATAGAAATAAGGTGATAGCAAAAGTATACACACCCTTTAGCTTAATTTGCAAAAAAATACATTTAAAATATGACGGTTAATGATACATCGGCGCCAGGCCGGAGGTGTACATGGGTTTTCAGGAGTCTGAGAAAGCTGGGTGCCACCGCCATGTAGATGTTGTCACCCATTGCCCGTACAGCTCTGCTTCACCATAATCTTCTGCTGTTCCCTCCGGATAAATATACATCATGACGGCGACGCGGGATTAGCGGCTGAATACTATTGATTGTAACCATGGAAACTGAGGAGCTCGTCTCCCCGTAAATGGCTGCACAATGAGAGATAGAAAGCGAGGAGCGGGATACAGACGGTGACACGGAACGCCATTATCTCAAGGTCATCACATCCCGTCCTGAATAATGGAGCAGAGTGCGCCTAATGCTACATGAACAGCGGCGGGCGCACTTACCGCCTGGCATGTGACCTGACAGGCGGGAGGTGGGTGTGTATGTAGTGCAATATGAACTAGATCACATGTAGGTATCAGGGGGTACAGAACCATAGATCAGTGCCAGTCACACCTCTCCATTACAGTGCCATGCATAGCTACTGTGCCAGGGCCAGCCACAGGTACCATATTAGTGCCAGTCACAGGTACCATGTCAGTGCCAGTCATAGCTACCATGTCAGTGCCAGTCACATGAACTATGTCAATATTAGTAACATGTACCATGCCACTTCCAGTCACAACTCTCCATTACAGTGCTAGTCATAGCTACTGTGCCAGTTATAGTTACCGTGCCAGTGCCAGTCACATGTACGGTAGCATGACAGTGCAAATCCCATATCAGTGCCAGTCACAGGTACCATGTCAGTATCAGTAACATGTACCATGCCACTTCCAGTCACACTTCTCCATTACAGTACCAGTTACAAGTACCACGTCGGTGCCAGTCACAATCCCACGTTAGCACTAATCACATGCCCAGTCATTGCTAACCACTTGCTCTGTCATGTGCCCCACAATAGCTATGTGAGGACTTGGTCAGTATCGATGTTCAGCCTGTGCATGTGCAGTGAGCCCGGGAGGAGTGTGTAGAGGATGGGAGTGGTAGTAGCTTTAGCAATGATAGTTGTACGCATGGGTCATAGTGGCAATCCTCACACCAATACCCTAGGGCACCCCCTTTCCTCCCCTTTGGGCACATTCTAATGTTGGGGCTCCTGCCCTGTGGTAGTCGGGGTGCCCTCAGTGTTAAGTGTTGGTTCTGGTGCAAGTCAGAAGATGTCTGTGAAATAGCCGGCGTATGGCGGAGTCAGTGACCAGGCTAGTTGTAGTAAATTAATACCTTTCTCTTTACTAAAGCGCAGAGTGGGAGTAGTAGTACATAAGACAGTAACAAGGCACAGTTCCAAAAGTATTTGCGGTGCAGTTCTTTCCAATACCAACATTTGGACAGCAGAAATGATGGAGGTTGTAGTGCTCCTTCCCTCCTTGTAAAGGTTTAGAAAATTCCTGGCTGAGGGGTACAGGATTAAGACTCGGCTGGTCAAATAGCCTCACAGTGTGGCCGGGCGCGTTAGCAATGTTCCCTCTCACAGCAGCAAAGTCTCTATCAGCCATAAACGGTAGCTGTAGTCTCAGAGGTGATGAAAACCAGACCTAGCTCTGAGGAGCTCTTACAATATACGTCCTCTCTCTTTCTCAGCTAAGCACAGGCTCTCTCACTAACTAGAGGGGCGGACGCAGGTCTATCTCCTAGTAACCTAAGGGGATGAGCCAAGCTTTTAACCTTTTCTTGTTTACAATGCTGTTGGTATACAAATACAGCAGAACATTTCTCTTAGCAACACAACAGAACAACAATGTCCCTTTTGCAGTAACCCTGTTCTGGGATACTGCACATGTAACTGATTACACCAACGGACAGCAAGCAGAAAATGCTGGGATTGAAAGCGAACTATAGAAAATGTCATCCTCCTGTCATTTCAATCTCCATCATTTTATGATTAACAATAAAATTATTTATTGTGTGCCACATTTCTGACACTGAGCTATAAATCCCCTTACATGATAATAGGCTGACTTCCTGCAGCCACCACTAGGGGGAGCTGCATGATTTTTACACATAGACCTCAATTATAGAACAGTATACAGTGAGCTTCCCCGAGTGATACACAGCCTTACAATGCGCTGAGGATTTGGAGCTCTGTGTCATAAACACAGTGTGATGATTTATAGAGAAATACTCCAGCACAGATTAAAATAAGAATATAATGTTAGAAATGTGTGTCGGGCCTTGGAGCGAGGGTACTTTGGACTATGGCCATTTGCCCTTATTGCTACAATGCAAAGCCATCAACTTCCTACTTTATTGCACTTTGAAGAGTTTACTTGCACTGTGATTTATGCTGTTGTGTGTACTTTTACTCTTTTATAGTGTAGAACTGCATTTATACTCTTTATACATACACTGTTGTTACACTATATCTGTACTGCCGAAAGGGTTAATGTACATCCTGCTAATACTGACAGATTTTATGACTTTCTACCTATGCAAAGTTTTGGAGGGAAACAAATCACTAGTCAGACCACACATGGAGGACTGTGTACAGTTCTGGGCTCCTGTGAACAAGGCAGACATAGCAGAGCTGGAGAGGGTTCAGGACTACAGGACCCAGAAAGATTATCAAAATTAGGGACGACTGATAACTATGTATAAATATATCAGGGGTCAGTACAGAGATCTCTTCCATCATCTATTTATCCCCAGGACTGTGACTGTGACGAGGGGACATCCTCTGCGTCTGGAGGAAAGAAGGTTTGTACACAAACATAGAAGAGGATTCTTTACGGTAAGAGCAGTGAGACTATGGAACTCTCTCCCTGAGGAGGTGGTGATGGTAAGTTCACTAAAAGAGTTCAGGAGGGGCCTGGATGTATTTCTGGAGGGTAATAATATTACAGGTTATAGTTACTAGAGAGGGGTCGTTGATCCAGGGAGTAATTCTGATGTCTGATTGGAGTCGGGAAGGAATTTTTTCCCCTAAAGTGAGGAAAATTGGCTTCTACCTCACAGGGGTTTTTTGCCTTCCTCTGGATCAACTTGCAGGATAACAGGCTGAACTGGATGGACAGAGGGCTTTTTTCAGCCTTATAAACTGTGTTACTATGTTACTAAAAAACAGACACACTGACCTTCTGGTTTAGTTCTGTTGTTTATGGCCAAAGACTTGTTTATGTCTGGAAACACTGTGTATTCATTCCTGTAGACTTGCATTAAAGCTCTATTCAAGTGTATGAAAGACAGAAATTGTAACATTGTTTTTTTTGGCTGTGCTTCTCCACTTCACCCCTCCCACTAGAAGGAAACTGTATATGAGGAGAACAGTCACAGCTGCTAGTTGGCTGCTGATAGGGACCAGTGCTTAGTAGAAGAGACTCTGCTAGACTGCACGAGTGATGAGCAGAAGATGTTGAGATGGGGATACTGAGTCACCAGCCGTGTGACCAGGGAGCCAGACGGACTACTGAGCCATAGACACTTGGACAACAGCCTTTGGCCAGGCAAGCAGCCTTCTGGAAGAGAGAGGGATAAACCTTTCATGAGCATGAAACCTTCTGCCCAGCTCAGTGCCCTGCCTGTATTTTTTGATATAGCACTTGAGTTCCCACACTGGTTTATGGCAAACTCTAACTCTTTGGACTTATGTCTCATAGGGGTCTACCATGCCTTCTGGAGAACATGTGGTGACACATCGACGGTGTCTGGAGGTCAAGTGTAGTGTTGAAGTCACCCCAATCCCGGCCACTACATATGCTTTCAACTTCAACTACAGGTACTGGTTGTCGTCTCTCCTTCACTATTCTATAGCTAGGTTCACCGGTGCAGCGGTGACGCTGATGGCTGTCTCCCCTACATGAATGACAAACAGGATTACAATATCTGTAGAGGAACTTACATTTGTTGACACCTAAGGGGGCAAGAAGCTGAGACCAGAAGATTAATGTCGGTGCCGGAGCTAAGAAGGAAAACTGTGATGCAAAGCAGATTGATTTTCCCATTACTTGGAATTCCTCGTCCTCCACAAACAGCCGGAAAAAAAAAAAAAGCTGCAAATGAGGAGTAATTCACCTGAGTTCCCATCCCTGGGCAGTGAATGACAACTGGCTTTTGCTAATGAATTTTGTTTTTCCCCCTTCGCCTTTTCTTTTAATGAGATACCTGTCAGGATGAAGGCAGGCGTTCGCCTGCGCTGACAGCTCGTAGACATGATCCTGGCGTTCATTAGAAGACGGAGGCAGCCGGAGAGCGCTACACCATATGTCGTGACTGTGAAGACATTGAAATGCACAGTGCTTCACCCCTTGGTAACCTTTTCAGATTTTCATTTACTTGAGAAGCATCTGCTCTTCTAACTTTTTCCACCGGTCCCGATGTTAAGGTCAATCAGCCCAGTCAGTGTCCAGAGTCGGTTTTCAGAGTCAGTCCCATTACCGGACTGGAATCATTTATTTGGAGTGAGCCACAGTATGCAAAATAAGCCCCCCGTCCACCTCTACACCTTATTACAAGAAGGGGAGGAATCATCATTAATATTAAAGAAGAACTCCCGCAAAAACTTTTATTCTCTGACCTAGAAAGTTGCATGATGTAATCTGTAGTGAATGTAATCTTCTTATCAGAGGCTGTATCTGTGAGTTATCACCTCTCTTCTAATTGTAGCTGGGTCATGTGACCAACTCCCTGACCTCCAACTGACCCACGACAGGAAGCCAGTCACTTCTCTATTCATTCCTATGAGACTGAGAGTGAGGCTCCCATAGGAATGCATAGAGAATTAGACTTCCTGTCCACACATAAGATGCTGTGTGAGTTGGTGAGTCTGATTGCTGGTCACATGACACAGATGAAAAACATCAGGGAGATATAACTCACAAATACAGACACTGGTAAGAAAATGACATTCACTACAGATTACATCATGTACATTTCTAGCAGGACATGGAATAAAAATTTCTTCTTTAAGCAATAAATAGTAACAGATGTTTCAAAAGGAAATTTTGTTTACACTGTGGAGCTAAGTCTTGTCCTATAAGTAAACTTTTCTAACTCTTTAAAGGGGTATTCCAGCATTTTAATATCGATGACCTACCCTCAGGATAGATCATATTTCTGATATCTCAAGTAACTACAGTCCTGTCTCCCGGTCTCCTTCTCAGGATAAAAGCAGCATTATTCCAACTCGTCTCTTATTCTCTTGTCCTGCAGGTGGTGATGTAACCTTTACTAACCCTATAAGGGTTCCAGGATTTTAATACTGATGGCCTACAATATCTGAAATCTCAAGTAACTTCAGTCCTATCTCCCGGTCTCCTGCTCAGACTATTGTCCTGCACTCATATGATCTTGTAAGGCTACTTTCACACTTGCGTTGTTAATTCCGGTACTGAGATCCGGCAGAGGATTTCTATATCTGAATTAAACTGATCCGTTTTGATTTTGCACATCAGGATGCATCTGTTCCGTTAGGATGCAGTTGTGTGATTAGCAACGGATCAGGCACTAAATACATTGAAAGTCAATGGGTGACGGATCCGTTTTTTAGGCTACTTTCACACTAGCATTTTTGAATTCCGGTATTCAGTTCCGTCATAGGGGCTCAATACCGGAATAAAACGCTTCAGTTTTGTCCCCATTCATTGTCAATGGGGACAAAACTGAACTGAAGAGAACGGAGGCTCCTGAAAGCATTCCGTTCCGTCTTCAGACCGGAGAACAAACCGCAGCATGCTGCGGTTTGCTCTCCGGTCTGGGCATCCGCACCAAGACGCATCCGTAATGACCCCCAATGCAAGTCAATGGGGACGGATCCGTTTGGTGTGACACAATGGTAAACGGATCCGTCCTCCATTGGCTTTCAATGGAGTTCATGACGGATCCGTCTCCCTGCAATTTCCCCTCCCTCCAGCAGGTGGCGCTGTGGTTAAACTTACCCTTGTGCGCGCCGTCCTCCTCCTGTTTTGCGCCGTCCTCCTCCTGCTGTCCGGGCCTATGTAACTATATATGTATGTATGTAAGTGTATATATGTGTATGTATGTATGAGATTGTCTGACGTGTGGGGCAGGAGCGCGGTTCCGGCCCCACACGTGCACCTGCGGCAGCACGGATCCGGCGGTTCCCTTCACCTGCCGTATCGGTGCTGCCGCTAATGTGAAAGTAGCCTTAGTCTCCTAAAAAAAATTGATCCGTCACCATTGACTTACATTGGTTTCAGTACCTGATCAGTTTCTTTCAGTTTTTATGACCGGACACAAAATTTCAGCTTGCTGCGGTTTTGTGTCCGCTCACAAAACTGAAAGCTGCCGGAAAGGAAGACATCCTGATGCATCCTGAACGGATCTCTTTCCATTCAGAATGCATGGGGACAAAACTGATCAGTTTTTTTCCGGTATTGAGATCCTCTGCCGGATCTCAATACCGGAGAACCACAACGCAAGTGTGAAAGTAGCCTAAGTGCGGGACAATAGCACCGCGGGCGGCCCGGCGTGTACAGCATCATTGTAATCTATGTGCGCTCCCGTGTGCACGATCTATGCCGCTCCGGGACATATTTGCAGGATTATTCCAACCAGTTCCCTTCTCTCTTCTACTCCTGCAGGTGATGATGTCACCTTTACTAACTCTAAAGGGTTCCAGGATTTTAA
The DNA here is from genome assembly GCA_900303285.1 of Rhinella marina. Taxonomy (NCBI): domain Eukaryota; kingdom Metazoa; phylum Chordata; class Amphibia; order Anura; family Bufonidae; genus Rhinella; species Rhinella marina. Next base: position 59,941 of record ONZH01016314.1, read on the forward strand.
TATTGCCGGCCTACAATTTCTGATATCTCAGGTAACTGCAGTCCTGTCTCCCAGTCTCCTGCTCAGACTAAAAGTTTGCAGGATTATTCAAACATGTTTCATTTTCTTTTCTCTCTTCTTCCCTCATTTTCCTGTCACTACGGGACATCAAGGGAGGCCTGAAATACAAGGTCCTGTTACCAGTGTCAGGTTGTTGTGTGCTGTGGTGCCCAGAAGTAACGGGGTGTAGGAGCTGTGACTAAATTTGTTCTGGGGTCTGAATGTATCTGTTTTTTTGGCCAGGTCTGGGGTCTGATTTTTTTTTTTTTGAGGGGAAGGGGGGTCTGAATTTGTTTAGAGGTGTGGTGTCTGAATGGATGTTGAGATCTGAATTGATACTGGGGTCTGTATTAATGCTGGGGTCTGCTTTGGGATATATACATTTATTCAGAGGTCTGATTTAATTTAAAGGTCTGATCTGGGGTCTTCTGAATACATTTTAGGGCCTGATTAATTTTAGATTCTAGGCTCTGAATTATTTTAGGATTCTGCTGTAAGTTCTGAATTCATTTTGAACTCTGGATCAATTTTAGGCCCTGGAGTATGGACTATGCTCGGAACTGATTGGGTTTTACCATCTGAATTCATTTTCAGGTCTGGTCTGGGGTCTGAATTAGTTTTCGATGTTAAATAGGTCACATGATAAAGGTAGAATATTTAATGGTCAGCTGTGGGGCGCAACCTGATGTAGTTATGTCCTTGGTCTTCATTTTTGTTCTTCCTATTGGATGAAGCTGGACACTTGCAGGCAGAGACTCCAACCATTGGTCTCCAACCTATGGCTCTTCAAATGTTGAAAAGCTGCAACTCTCAACAGGACGTGACAACCAAAGGATATCATGGCATGATGGGAGTTATAGTTTCATATCAGCTGGAGAAAACCACCGGTGTGAACTACACCTTCTAAGTGCAATTCCACAGGATGCCCTGTAGATGGTGCTGTATCCATCTCACTATGAAACGCTTTAATATTTGCTGGATTTTTGGATTTCTCTGTGTCATTTTGTTAGTAGAGAGAGATGTATGTAAATGAGGAAAGAATTATGCAAAGTAATGCATCGTAATTCAGTTATTACACAGCAGGCGGTCTACCCACACAAGCCTGACCAGCGGGGCCGATCAATGGGGAAATGTGTCGGTGTGTTGTGGACCTGTGGTCAGATATTTCCCTGTCCTGCTGCGCTGTGTCAGTCTTCCCTGTGTCTTAATCAAAGGAGTTGTATTAGATCTGTCATCTGCCGGAAACAGCACCGCTTTTACTTGAGGCTGTGTCCGGTTTTGCACCTCAGCCCCATGACTTAGTTGCAATAACAGACACATCCTATGGACAAGAGAGGCGCTGTCTCCGCAAAACGGCAACCCGGTTTTTCTAGCCGCACACAAACCCTTTAATGTGATGTAATTACCTGCCTTCTCCTGCAGGTGGCAGGCCAGAGGTGACTTTTTTTTGGAAGGGACAAAGGACTGATAGTATAATAAAAAATATTCAGGACTGCAGATTCCACATTGATACATTGTAACATATATATCATCTATGAAAGCAGGACTAATCAGGTATCTTCTCATCCTTTTTTAAAAATTTCAAAAAGTTATAAGTTTTAGTGCAAAAGTAGCATGTACCAAAATGTGCAACTTTTTTAATGGCATAAAACAGGCACACAGGTCATGATAAATTCCCCCCCAATATGTTTAGACTGGTGTATGAAACATCAATCTGCCCCATAGTGTTTTAAAAAGTTACAAAACCCGATGTTCCTATAAGGGCCCTTGCACACGACCGTATGCGCTCCGAGACCTATGGTCGTGAGTGGGCCATATGTCCCAGAGCGGCATGGATCGTGCGCATGGGAGCGCACAGCATCATAGATTACTATGACGCTGTGCACGTCGGGCCGCCCGCGGGACTATTTTCGCGCACTCATATGATCTTATGAGTATGGGAAATAGTCCCGTGGGCGGCCCGACATGCACAGCATCATAGTAATCTATGATGCTGTGCGCTCCCCTGCGCACGATCTATGCCGCTCTGGGACATATGGCCCGCTCACGACCATAGGTCTCGGAGCTCATACGGTCGTGTGCAAGGGCCCTAAGGCACTGTTGGGCAATTGGAGGCCTAAGAGGCACATGTGGCCCCTGGTTCCCTTCTATCACAATACACAGCTCTATACATTGCTCTATGTCTTTTAGGGGGTCACTCTCCAACAGGACATCCAGAGACGACGGAGCATGCTCACTGCCGTCTTGTTTCTGAATCTTTCGTAGACTGCACATCGGTGATGACCTCTCTGCTGCAAACGGGTAACATGGGACGTTGAATGGAACGTGTGGACCTTAGAAGATTCAATGGCTACATATGGGACGTCTCCAAAAATAGAAACCACCATGACCTATAAACTTGTGTGAGAGACCTGTGAAGAGTCCAGCGGGTGGTCTAAGTCTTTTTAGGAGTCCTGCATTCCAAGCTTGATTGATATCCCATAGTCCAGAATATGTAATTACAAAAAGGCAAAAACCTCTCAAAAACACAAAAACCCTCTTCAGGCCATTCTCCAAATCCGAAGCAAAGGGTTTTCATGGCTTACCATCCCAGCATTTTTACCATTGCAATTAGACCTACCTAGTGATCACATAATCACTACATTCCCCCCCCGCCTAGTAGAGCCTCCAGTTCTGAAGGTGCCCATACATCTTCAATAGGGTGCTTTTGGTTGACAACCATCTCTCCCGATTCCCCTCATAGGCATTCATGCTTAGTTTCTCTGAGAATGTGTATGGGGGAGTCTGGCGATCCTTCTCTTCCCCGACATCATCTGTATGAAGAGACACAGGACCTCGCCATAGACACTAGATTTTTGTCTGGTACTGCCGAAAATGGGGGCTTTGGCCAACAGTAGCATAAAGTGTACGAAGGCCTTTCTTCACGTCCAAAAGATGCCAACCCAAATTGACTCCATAGGTGTCCTGACACCTTAGGAAGTGAATAGTCAGACAGATACAAATGTGTCCCATAATCCTCTGCTCGATTGTTGACTCTTAGACCTGTGGAGCCGCCAATCTGTTAGTTGTGGAAAATAATTTCCCAGGCGAAGGCTGTGTTCAAAAGGAGACCTGTAATTATATCCTAAGATGAATAATAAAATAAGTCATACTCATCTAACTCATCCCCTGTGGTGCCAATTCTGAGTGTCCAGTTCTCTGATGGTCACTACTTCCTGATCTCACTTGACACACAGGAAATGACCACTCAGCCAATCACTGGCTGCTTCAGTGCCCCGCCTCATTCATTGATAGGCTGAACAATCATTTCCTGTGTGTCAAGAGTAACCAGCTAGTAGCTACTGGTGGGGACCACAAAGTGCAGGTGAGCATGCTTTATTTTATTATTTTACCCCATCTGAGCCTTTTTCAAAAATTTTAATCAGCCAGATATCCCCTTTAAAGGGTGTGTTCACTCTTATAGCCATGTTTCATTTTTTCATTAAAAAAAACTGAGCAACTTAGCAAATAGTCTTGATTAAAAATCTACCGTTTTGCATATACAGCTTCTACGTGGACTTATGTGTCTCCATGGTTACAAACATAACTTGTTTTACTCCAGTACTTCTGCCCTCTGTGAAAATAAAGGGGGGGGGGTATAGTAACACATGACTGTAGACTATACAGAGAGTTTCTTTGTATTCTGCAGACATGGAGATAATTAGTCTGCATTGGAGCTGTAAACACAAAACGGTAGGTAATTCTGAAACATGACAATTTGCAAATTTGATTCATTTCTTTGTTTTAGATAATTTGCAGTAATAAAAATAGTCAGAAATCTCCGCGCGACCTTTACACACAGAGTCCTGCAAGTCAAGGACATAGCCTTTAATTTTTCATGATAACATTTTTACAGCGAGATTCTCACCAATTATTATTTTTTCTTAAGATTTTTAATGACTGTAATTTCTCTCTGTCCTCTGTTGACAGGAGTGGGCCGAGGATATGATTTGGTAATTATAATCAGCGTCTTTTCTCTAACACATTTATTTCTCTTAATTCTGAAAAGCGAAAATCATTTTAAGATGACTGGTGCCTCCTCCTGGACAGGAAGTGCTTTATTCATAAATCTTCTCCTAAAGATCTCACCATGGACTCATCATGGATCAGTTCTAGCAGCACCTCACAAATGTTCATAAGTGTCTGAATGGCCATCATAACTTGTAAGAACATTCAGGTGGCAACATCCATTGCTGTAACTAGAAGCTTCTTGGGCCACAATGCAAGATCTGTATCAGGGCCCAAACGTCCATGAACAATTTATAATGCTCAGGTCTTCTTATGTGCCAAAAGGGTCCTTGAGCCCTATCATGCCCCGGAGCTTCAGTGTTCTTGCTACCGTTGCACCCCTTTATAATTTTGCCCTTGTCATTTTCTATGTAAAAGTCTTCTACGTGTTTCTCTTCGTGTCCTTGGAGATTGTGAACTCCCTATTCTTGGTCTTTTTCTCTTTAAATCTGATTCTTCAACAACCCATCTTGACTGTTCTTGGTTGTTCTTCTGCTGTTCAAACCTTTCTCATTGACCCATCTTCACGATTCCGTTTTGTCTTGTATCCTTCAAACCTTATTTTACTTTGATCTGTGTTTTTGATCTGTGTTGTCTATTTTTTTTCTTCAGTTCAAACTGGATTCAAAATGGGCTAGCTGTCTATTCTGTATTTCTTTTGCTCTTGAACTGGATTTTTCTTGGGCCATGTTGCCTCTTCCTGCTTCACTTCTCATATTTTAGATCACCTCTTCATTGATCCATACCTCCCAACTTTGTAACGAGACAAAGAGGGACACATTGTGTGGCGCAGCAAATTTTTTCAGCACTAGGCCATGCCCCTAACTCCGCCCACTATACACCTAATCCCACTCAGTCCCCTTACTCCTCCACATAGTAAATATTCCCCAGTTATGTGCCCTCATTAATATGCCTAGCTGTGCCCCCAGTCATATGCCCAGCTGAGCCCCCAGTAATATGCCCTGTTATGTGCCCCCAGTAATATGACCAGCTGTGCACCCCAGGAATATGCCCAGTTATGTGCCCCCAGTAATATGACCAGCTGTGCCCCCCAGTAATATGCCCTGTTATGTGCCCCCAGTAATATGACCAGCTGTGCCCCCAGGAATATGTCCAGTTATGTGCCCCCAGTAATATGCCCACATTGTGCCCCACTGTAATATGCCCACATTGTGCCCCACTGTAATATGCCCACATTGTGCCCCCTGTGATATGCCCACATTGTGCCCCCAGTAATATGTTGTGCCCCCAGTAATGTGCCTACATTGTGCCCCTCACAGAAAGTTAAAAAAAATAAATAAAAACCTTATACTTACCTTCTTCCTAGCAGCAACATCGGCTTCTCTTGTCTGGAGGGGGCGGAGCCAAGGCTGTCGGTCGGCCGGCCCCGCCCAGACAAGAGCTACAGAAAGCTGCAGGAGGGACAGGAGGGAGGATGTAAGAAGCAGGCAGCTGATTCCGGCTGTCTGTTTCTTCATGTAACAGGCAACTGAGCAGCTGTCAGAGACTGGGACATACCTCCCCCGTACCGGGACAGCGGGACAGCCACTGCAATCCGGGACTGTCCCGCTGGATCCAGGACGGTTGGGAAGTATGTTGATCTGTCTTTGCTTCTGCTGTTCAAAACTGATTCCTCATTGAACCATGTATTTTACAGTATTCTCATTTCTCTTTTGCTTTTCCAACCTGATTCTTCTTTGATCTGCGTTTTCTCTCCATTTATCTTCTGCTCTTCCTATTTTTTTATTCCTTGTTTTGACCCATCTTTTTCATTCTTGGTCTTTCTTCTGCTCCGGATTTCTTATTGAATGACCATGTCTATTCCAGCTTCTATTCTACTGTGTAAACTGGATGCACCATTTACTCATGTTGTCTATTTTCTTCATCTACCTATCAAACGTGGTTGTCCTCTGACCTATTTTGTCAGTTCCTATCTTATTTAGTCTAACCTGGTTCCTCATTGACCTGACTTCTCATTGACCTATCTTCTCTATTTTTGTTTTTTCCTTCTACTGTTCAAATCTGATTTCTCATTGACCAGTCTTGATTATTCCCATTTCTCTGCTACACACCATTGGTCCATGTTGTCTATTTTTTACTTCAACTGTTCAAACTGGATTCAGACTTGATTGAACTGTCTATTCTTGGCCTTTCTGCTGCTGTTAAATCTGATCCCTCATAGTCCCATTTTGCCTATTCCAATTTCTTTTCTAGTCTTTAAAACTGATCCTTTCATTGACCTTGCTTGTTTTTCTTCTGTTCAAACCTGATTTCTCGTTGACCCATCTTATCTATTCTCCTTTTTTTGCTCCTCAAACCTGATTCTTGGTTGACCTGCGTTGCCAATTTCCATTAATCTTCTGTTCATTTATTACCAATTCACCACGTTCCATCTATTCCCATTTGTATTTGCACCGTGATGCTGATTCTTCGTTGACCCCTCTTATCTATTACTGATCTTTCTTCATCTTCTCCGAACCTTATTCCTCAGTGAGACATCTTGTCTATTCCCACTTCCCTTCTTCTTTTTTGAACCTGATTCGATGTTGACCTGTCTCATCTATTCCTTTTATTTCCTGAGCTCTTTCATTCTGATTCTTCATTGACCCATCTTCTCAATTCTTTGTCTTTCTTCTGCTCCTCACACTTTTTGACTCGTATTGTCTAGTGCCATCTCTTCTGTATTTTGCACTTGACTTTACATTCCTCTGTCTTGCCTATTCCCAATTATTTGATGACTTTTTAGACTGATTTTTTCATTTTCCCCATCTTGTTTATTTTTGTTTTTTCTTCAACTGAACCCGATTCCTTGTTGGCACAAATTCTCTACTCCCATCTTTATTTTTGCTCTTTAAACCTGAGTCATTATTTTATTTTATTTTATTTTCTCTCTTCAAATCTGATTTACCCATATGGTCCATTACCATTTGTTTAGTTCTTGACCCATCCTTTCTATAATTGGTCTTTCATCTACTTCTCAAACCTGATTACGCACTGAATGGCCTATTCCCAATAGTTTTTTTTTTTTTTTTTTTTGCTTTTTGAACCAGATTCTTCATTGATCTAACTTGGTCTATTCTTGGTTTCTTTTATGCATTTCAACTTTGATTCTTTATTGGCGGGCTTGCCTGATCACGCTCACTTCTTGACAGCTCTGACGTTTTTTGGGTGACCTGTTGCCTTCCTTGTTCCTGCCTTGCTTGGTCAGTTCACCTCATTCTGATTCTTAGGCTAGTTTCACACTGGCGTTATCATTTTCCGGTATTGAGTTCCGTTATAGGGGCTCAATACCGGAAAAAAACCCTTCAGTTTTGTCCCCATTCATTGTCAATGGGGAGAAAACTGAACTGAAGAGAACAGAGTGCTCCTAAATGGAGTTCATGACGGATCCGTCAACTTGCCTTTTCCATGTCAGCTCCCTCCTCCCTCCAGCAGGTGGCGATGTGGTGAAACTTACCACTGTGCGCGCCGTCCTCCTCCTCTTCACATCTGCTGGGACAGATCCTCTTTACATCTGCTGGGAGTTGCTGGGACAGTTAAAGGGGTTCTCCAGGAATTAAGAAAATTAAAATACGTAATTATTACTTTACTATAAATATATTGCCTAATACCGTTCATTAGTTATAATGGCTCGTTTTGTCTGGAGAGCAATGATTAGGAGAAATAAAATGGCCACCGTCCTAGAAGTACCACAAACCCTGTCCTAATCACACAGGAGGACAAGTTACTTCACAACACTGAAGGCTGCCTCATCCTCCTCTCTGCTCTGCTTGTCAGAGATTATGAGGAGACATGAAGTACAGAGAGGAGGTGGGGATGAGGCTGTGTCCTGCTGTGTGATTAGGACAGGTTTTGTGTGTATTAATATGACGGCGGCCATTTTGTTTCTCCTAATGACTGCTCCCCAGAAAAAGGAGCCATTATAACTAATAAAAGGTATTTGGGAGTATATTTATTATAAAGTAATATTTAGGTATTTTCATTTTCTTAATTCCTGAAGAACCTGGCCGGATCCGTGCTGCTGCTAGTATGAAAGGTCCCTTAGAGAGTATTTGAGGAGCCCCAACCTGCAAAGAACATGTAGCAAAGTCCATATCACCTTGCAGGAATTTACACTTCAGTAGTCAGGACATATGCTCCAGGAATCTGAGCCTATCTTAAAAAAAATCCTGGAAATGTATTTGTCACAGGAAATGAGGAGCCAGAAACCACATACAGGAGGCCTTTAGGCTCCCCGGTCCTACATCACTAAAAAAACAACATTATACAGATGTTCACTGCACGAGATAGAATTTACAAGTCTTAGAACCCCTCTACCTCCTCTCCCAGGTGGCACATTCAGATAATTTGGATTATGGTATTAAACTTGTAGTAATAATTTCACATGCAGAGACGAGCCACGCATTCGGCAATCCTGTTATCTTAAAGCTGCAAGACCGATGAACTATTTACACGAGCAACAAAGAGACGCGGTCAGGTTTCTCCATTTCCTGAGTTTGAAAATAAAAAATTACTGTTTTTTTAACTCTTGGTTGATGTTACAATGATTTAAGGGTTAAAGGAAACCCGCACTTCCAGATAACGATGTGCACTATATATGACACACTGAATGACTTTTCTTCTTTGTCCTGATATGATACTACATGTTGGGGGGGGGTGTCACCGGAAACCATCTAAAACATAACTTTTAATGTCCAAAGATAAAAAACCTTGGTGCAACGAACAACATATATATAACAAAACAGACAGGTACAGGGTAATGGTGTGCTGTACGGGGATGCCTTAATTGGTTAATGGGCAGAAAAGACTATCCCTTATATGCACCCTTACAGCTAAACGGCCCTGCCTGATAACGGAATGGCCGCCCCGATAGGAGCGATCCCGTGTCTCGTACCTCCTGGGGTCCCTGTTGAGACCCTGACACAGGAAAGGACCCAACACCACCTTAGACCCAACACAGTGAACACAAAAGATGTAATGAAAAATCCGTCTACAATGTCCAGTCAGTAGTCAATTACGTAGAACGAACTAATTCAGTATAACTAAACAAACATATGATAGTGGTCAGAAATTACTTAACTAAATCCGCTGGATATATATACAATATCAAATAGAGGAAAAGAAGTTAGTTCCATCAAAATACATCAGAAACCCGACGCGTTTCACCAGGCTCAGATCTTCAGGGGCTAATATACTTGTATGATGCCCAAGATAAACCAGCATATAAAATAATTACACCACCAAAAAGAAGTGCATTATTACCCGAGCAAACAGAAATACATGATGTCAACTAGGACCTTAGTTAGATGCAAGAAGCGAGGTGGTGTGGATATGGCTCCGCCGTTTAAACAGATGATGTTGCTAGCATGCCACATCCACGAAATACCGGTGGTGCAAGATAAGTATGGATAACCCCCCCGGCTACCCCAACCAGCATAAGGTAAACCAGGCTCCTTAATCATAAAATGAAAAAACGAAAAAGACAGCCCCAGCTATACAGTTCAGGTAATACACGGAGTTACTTGCGTGACCAGACACAGATGAAAGCGCCTAACGATGTGTCATGCAAACGGGATAACGATCTTCACCCCATCAAGTAAACTCCATGATGTGTCAGGGGAGGGGATAAGTATGTAACCTGCCGCTATTTAAAGCCAGTATGCCCCTCACCTGTAATCCAAACACTTCCTGCCGAACGTCTAGATCACGTGTTCCCGGATTTGGTCACGTGACCACCTAGCGTTCCACCATGCGTTCCACAGCGTTACTACCAGGAAGTGGATGGAGGTAATAGTGTTTAAAGACCCTAAAAGACGGGGTAAGTGTAGATGGTTTGGAATACGAGCTAAATACTATTATTGAAGCCAGAAATCCCTTGTTGTTAATAGAGCATCCAAGAATATGGTGATAACTAATATATTATATACTACAACACTAATAATTATAGTGCAATATAATATAGTATACTGTAGGGAACGATACCCATATGTGTGGGACCCGAGTGAATATATAACATAAGACCCCAACATATTCCCTAAACAAAAATTATATCTGGAGAGACCTATTAAATAAAACAGTTGAAGTCCATATTTTCATTCAGACCTAATGGTGACATAGTGTTTAATCTGTAAATCCATTGTGTTTCTTTTTGTCGCAGCAAAATATCAGTGTCGCCACCTCTGATCGTAGTGCCTATCACTTCAATCATAGAAAACAAAATCCCTTTGTACTCAGCATTGTGAAATTTGCTCATATGTCTTGGGATTGGCTTATCCCTTTTATTCCGGATGTCACCCACATGTTCAAGGATACGAGTTTTAAATTCCCTGTTAGTTTTCCCTATATAAAGGGATCCACAAATACAAGTCATGACGTAAACAACCCCTGTCGTGTTACAATTCGCAAAATGACGGGTGGAGAATGTACGAGAGCCCTCACTATTCTTAAAAGAATCTCCTACCCTCACAAAATTGCAGGCTTTACAGTGTCCGCACCTAAAAGTACCCTTTTGGCGAGAGTGAAGCCAGGTCTTATTAACTGGAGGTTCAAAATGGCTGTGAACCAGAAAGTCTCTAACATTACGTCCACGACGGAACGTGATGAGGGGTCTTTCAGGGAGAACATCCATCAGGTCTGGATCTGTTTTTAAAAGGGACCAATATCTGTTCAAGATATTTCTTACCTGAATACTCCCAATATCATAGGTTCCCACAATTCTCAAGTCAGTGGTATGTTTACGGGGTTGTGCTTGTAACAGAGAAGATCGATCCTGAGATCGAGCCCATTCAAGGGCCTGTGTTACTAGATACTTAGGGTATCCCCTATTCCTGAATCTCTCAGACATCTGTTGAGCCTCACATTCGAACTCAAAGTTGTCTGAACAATTACGTTTGAGACGAAGGAACTGACCTTTGGGATTCCTCTTTTAAGGGGAGCAGGATGAAAGCTCTCAAATCTGAGTAGACTATTGGTGGCTGTTTGTTTGCGAAAATAAGGTGGTAGAGATGGAGTGATCCTCATTTTTTCCAGATTCTAATGTCCAAAAGGAAATGGAATCGTTCATGAATTTCAGAGGTGAACCGTAAACCATAGGGTTTATGTCAAGACATTCATGAATTCCCTAAACTGGATTCAGTACCAGTCCACAACAGCAGGACATCATCAATATATCTAACCCAAAGGGGGATATATTGGGGTCCATGATGACCATCCTCATCCCTGAAAACCACTGTGTCCTCCCACCAGCCCAGGAGCAAGTTTGCATAGGTGGGGCACACGGCTCTCCCATCGCTGTGCCCCTGAGCTGGTGGTAGAATTGGAACCAAAAACAAAGTAGTTATGTGTCAGGACGTAGTCCAGAAGGTTAGACACAAACTCATTATGATGTTTGAACTCAACACTTCTGGTATCCAGATAGTACCTCACTGCCTCTAAACCCTTGTCATGAGTATCGAGTTATAGAGAGCCTCAACATCAATAATGCCAAAAACGTGTTGGGCTCAACATAAATACCCTCCACCCTCTTCAAAAGGTCCGTGGTATCCTTTAAGTAGGATGGTAGTATACTACATGTTGCCAGAAAGCTATGTGATCACGCACATGTCATTACAAATGCAGCATAACAATCCTGTATTTATTTTGGTAAAAAATACTGATCTTTGTGATCTTTTTTTTTAACTGGGACTTTTTTTTTTCATTTCACAGGGACTTGTACCTGCAACTGTTTCATCCTAAACAATGCACAACGATGAGGCTTCAAATCAGATCCCTCAGTTTATTAGCCCCAAGATCAGAACCCTCAATTAATTAGACTCCAGATTAGACCCCACAGTTAATTAGACCCCCAGATCAGATTCCTCAGTTAATTAGACCCCAGACCAGACCCCTCAGTTAATTAGACCCCAGACCAGACCCTTCAGTTAATTAGACCCCAGACCAGACCCTTCAGTTAATTAGACCCCAGACCAGACCCTTCAGTTAATTAGACCCCAGACCAGACCCCTCAGTCCCCAGACCAGACCTTAATTAGACCCCAGACCAGACCCCTCAGTTAATTAGACCCCAGACCAGACCAGTTAATTAGACCCAGACCAGATTCAGACCATTAATTAGACCCCAGACCAGACCCCTCAGTTAATTAGACAGTTAATTAGACCCCAGACCAGACCCCTCAGTTAATTAGACCCCAGACCAGACCCTTAATTAGACCCCAGACCAGACCCCTCAGACCCCAGACCAGACCCCTTAATTAGACCCCAGACCAGACCCCAGTTTAATTAGACCCCAGTCATTAATTAGACCCCAGACCAGACCCCAGACCAGACCCCTCAGTTACCCCAGACCAGACCTTCAGTTAATTAGACCCCAGACCAGACCCCCAGTTCAGACCAGACCCTTCAGTTAATTAGACCCCAGACCAGACCCCTCAGTTAATTAGACCCCAGACCAGACCCCTCAGTTAATTAGACCCCAGACCAGACCCTTCAGTTAATTAGACCCCAGACCAGACCCCTCACCCTCAAATTAATTCAGACCAGATGCCAGACCAGACCCCTTCTTCTGTTAATTAAAACACCAGACCCCAGACCAGACCCTCCCTCAGTTAATCAAACCACAGTTAATTAGACCTCAGACCAGACCCTTCAGTTAGACACCAGACTCCTCAGGTAATTAGACCACAGACCAGAAACCCTCATTTAATGAGATCCCAGACCAGACCCCATACTAGACCCCTAAGTTAATTAGACCATAGACCAGACCCCTCAGTTAATCAGATCCCTGACCAGACTCTTCTGTTAATAAATACCCAGACCTGATCCCTCCGTTAATCAAACAACAGACCAGACACCTCAGTTAATTAAACCTCAGATTAGACACCATCAGTTAACTAGACCCCAGACAGGACTCCTCAGTAAATTAGACACCAGACCCCTGAGGTAATGAGACCCCAGAACAAACACCGTCAGTTAATCAAACTCCAGGCCAGACCCCAGACAGGACCTCTCAGTTAATTAGACTGCAGACCAGGCTCTTCCATTAATTAGACACCAGACCAATAGAAAACAGGGGCAGTTGTGTTCACATATGACAGTGTCCAAGAGTGTGAAACACAGTGCAGTGACATGTGTAATCAGTAGAGCCGAGGCAATATCAGAGCGACATGGCAGCGGTGGAGTGGTGAGGTGAGTCTATAACAATAGTCAGCCTAAATTTAACCACCAAAACAATTATTTGCGGCAACATGAGATGGAAGGCAATACCAGTTACTCAGAGACGTCCTCAATACTAAAAAGTCCACTTGAGCATCAGAAGCTTTTAGCCGAGTGTATCTTTGACTGCACTTAATGTGGCATCAGTCCGGCATTGTTGTACTGTGAAAGCAGATTGGTTATAGAGGCTGAGGAGCGCGAGCAGCAGAGACGTGCGCTGGCTTTTATGCCGGATTCAGACCTATAATCAACAAGGAACAAAACACAAGAAAACCTTAACACAAACCATCTCTGTGGATAAAGATAAATGTTCTACGCAGGGTCGTAGCAGCCGGGCTTTATGTTCTACTAGTAATATGTGACCACTAATTATAGTATAGACTGCTCCTACCCAACACTTAACGTCACAAAGAGGTCTGCTGCTGTCTCGTCTGGTTTATAAAAATTCTATTCTTTGGAAAAAATAGTGATTTTCTTTTTCTCCCCTTCACATCTAGTGTTTGATGGATGCGAAGGCAAATAACAAAATGTATATCTATCTATCTATCTATCTATCTCATATCTATCTCATATCTATCTATCTAAAAATCCAAGAACGAGGCAGCACTCCGTTCTTGGATTTTTGGATGACTACATGGAGCTCTGTGCCGTGAGTTTCTTTTGAGGAATTGCACCCGACCTTACTCTATTGCACTGCTGCTACTCTTTTTCTTTTGGTTTTGGATTATCTATCTATCTATCTATCTATCTATCTATCTATCTATCTATATCTATCTATCTATCTATCTACAGTATCTATCTACAGTATCTATCTATCTATCTCATATCTATCTATCTATCTATCTATCTATCTATCTATCTATCTATCTATCTATCTATCTATCTATCTCATATCTATCTATCTATCTATCTCATATCTATCTATCTATCTATCTCATATCTATTTATCTATCATATCTATCTATCTATCTATCTATCTATCTATCTATCTATCTATCTATCTATCTATCTATCTATCTATCTATCTATCTATCTATCTATCTATCTATCTATCTATCTATCTAGTATCTATCTATCTATCTAGTATCTATATACAGTATCTATCTACAGTATCTATCTATCTATCTATCTAGTATCTATCTATCTATCTATCTAGTATCTATCTATCTATCTATCTATCTATCTATCAGGGCTGCCATCAGAAATTTCGGGGCCCCTACAGGCAAATTTCGCGGGCCCAACCCCTCCCCCCGTGCCCCCATCAGACCTCAGGTCGGCGTCTCGTGCCTCCATCAGACCTCAGGTCGGTGTCTCGTGCCCCCATCAGACCTCAGGTCGGCGTCTCGTGCCCCCATCAGACCTCAGGTCGGCGTCTTGTGCCCCATTCAGACCTCAGATCAGGGTCTTGCCCCACCCTCGGGTCCCCGCCCCCATTAGACCTCAGATCGGCGTCTTGTGCCCCCATCAGACCTCAGGTCGGCGTCTCGTGCCCCCATTCAGACCTCAGGTCAGCGTCTCGTGCCCCCATCAGACCTCAGGTCGGTGTCTTGTGCCCCCATTAGACCTCAGGTCGGTGTCTTGTGCCCCCATTCAGACCTCAGGTCGGTGTCTTGTTGCCCCCATCAGACCTCAGATCAGGGTCTTCCCCCCCATTAGACCTCAGGTTGGCGTATTGTGCCCCCATCAGACTTACATCCCCAGGTTGCAATGCAGAAGTACAGAAGATGACCTTATTCAATAATGACCCAGAACTGGAGATGAAAATACAAGCAAAATGACCCTTCAGACTGGGCTGGCTGGGGCAAGTTACTTACTGCCACCGCGTTGCTGGGCTGCTGTCGCTGCACCTGCCACTAAGATGGCGCCGCCTCAGTCTTCATCTCTCCCTTGCGCTTCAGCTATCTCCTCCTCTGCTGGTGGCGGTGGGAAGGAGGAGACAGCTGAAGCGCGGCAAGGAGGTAGGCGGCACCCGCTGAGCCGCGGAGAAGACTGTGGCTGGGCACTGTAAAAGGGCAGTGGGGTGAGTGAGGACTCGGAGCCGGCATTAAAGCGGCTCAATGGGACGGGACTTGGGAGGGAGCAGCAAAAATAAAAAATGAATTAAAAAAAAAAGCCAGCAGCTGAGTGGGCCCCCCGAGGAGCAGGGGGCGTAGCTAAAGGCTCATGGGCCCTGGTGCAAGAGTTCAGCTTGGGCCCCCCCCCCGGCTACATTCACACGACAGTTGTTTTTGCAGCCTCCGATCTGCATATTTTGCAGCTCAGATGCGGACCTATTCACTTCAATGAACACTGTGTGCTGTCCGCATCTGTATGTCCATTCCTATTTTTGTCCGTTTTGCGGACAAGTATAGGCATTGTTACAGTGGATCTGCAAAAAAAAAACAGATGCCATACGGAACATCATCCTTTTTTTGCGGATCCGCAATTTGCAGACTGCAAAACACAACGTTCGTGTGAATGTAGCAGCGCCCCCATACCTCTTACATCCAGTATAATACAGCGCCCCATACCTCTTACATCCAGTATAATACAGCGCCCCATACCTCTTACATCCAGTATAATACAGCGCCCCATACCTCTTACATCCAGTATAATACAGCGCCCCATACCTCTTACATCCAGTATAATACAGCGCCCCATACCTCTTACATCCAGTATAATACAGCGCCTCATACCTCTTACATCCAGTATAATACAGCGCCCCATACCTCTTACATCCAGTATAATACAGCGCCCCATACCTCTTACATCCAGTATAATACAGCGCCCCATACCTCTTACATCCAGTATAATACAGCGCCTCATACCTCTTACATCCAGTATAATACAGCGCCTCATACCTCTTACATCCAGTATAATTACAGCGCCTCATACCTCTTACATCCAGTATAATACAGCGCCCATACCTCTTACATCCAGTATAATACAGCGCCTCATACCTCTTACATCCAGTATAATACAGCGCCCCATACCTCTTACATCCAGTATAATACAGCGCCCCATACCTCTTACATCCAGTATAATACAGCGCCCCATACCTCTTACATCCAGTATAATACAGCGCCCCATACCTCGTACATCCAGTATAATACAGCGCCTCCATACCTCTTACATCCAGTATAATACAGCGCCCATACCTCTTACATCCAGTATAATACAGCGCCCCATACCTCTTACATCCAGTATAATACAGCGCCTCATACCTCTTACATCCAGTATAATACAGCGCCTCATACCTCTTACATCCAGTATAATACAGCGCCCCATACCTCTTACATCCAGTATAATACAGCGCCTCATACCTCTTACATCCAGTATAATACAGCGCCTCATACCTCTTACATCCAGTATAATACAGCGCCCCATACCTCTTACATCCAGTATAATACAGCGCCTCATACCTCTTACATCCAGTATAATACAGCGCCCCATACCTCTTACATCCAGTATAATACAGCGCCTCATACCTCTTACATCCAGTATAATACAGCGCCCCATACCTCTTACATCCAGTATAATACAGCGCCCATACCTCTTACATCCAGTATAATACAGCGCCCCATACCTCTTACATCCAGTATAATACAGCGCCCCATACCTTTACATCCAGTATAATACAGCGCCCCATACCTCTTACATCCAGTATAATACAGCGCCCCATACCTCTTACATCCAGTATAATACAGCGCCCATACCTCTTACATCCAGTATAATACAGCGCCCATACCTCTTACATCCAGTATAATACAGCGCCCCATACCTCTTACATCCAGTATAATACAGCGCCCCATACCTCTTACATCCAGTATAATACAGCGCCCCATACCTCTTTACATCCAGTATAATACAGCGCCCATACCTCTTACATCCAGTATAATACAGCGCCTCATACCTCTTACATCCCAGTATAATACAGCGCCCCATACCTCTTACATCCAGTATAATACAGCGCCTCATACCTCTTACATCCAGTATAATACAGCGCCCCATACCTCTTACATCCAGTATAATACAGCGCCTCATACCTCTTACATCCAGTATAATACAGCGCCCCATACCTCTTACATCCAGTATAATACAGCGCCTCATACCTCTTACATCCAGTATAATACAGCGCCCCATACCTCTTACATCCAGTATAATACAGCGCCTCATACCTCTTACATCCAGTATAATACAGCGCCCCATACCTCTTACATCCAGTATAATACAGCGCCCCATACCTCTTACATCCAGTATAATACAGCGCCCATACCTCTTACATCCAGTATAATACAGCGCCTCATACCTCTTACATCCAGTATAATACAGCGCCCCATACCTCTTACATCCAGTATAATACAGCGCCTCATACCTCTTACATCCAGTATAATACAGCGCCCCATACCTCTTACATCCAGTATAATACAGCGCCCATACCTCTTACATCCAGTATAATACAGCGCCCAATACCTCTTACATCCAGTATAATACAGCGCCCCATACCTCTTACATCCAGTATAATACAGCGCCCCATACCTCTTACATCCAGTATAATACAGCGCCCCATACCTCTTACATCCAGTATAATACAGCGCCCATACCTCTTACATCCAGTATAATTACAGCGCCCCATACCTCTTACATCCAGTATAATACAGCGCCCCCATACCTCTTACATCCAGTATAATTACAGCGCCCCATACCTCTTACATCCAGTATAATACAGCGCCCCATACCTCTTACATCCAGTATAATACAGCACCCATACCTCTTACATCCAGTATAATACAGCGCCCATACCTCTTACATCCAGTATTAATACAGCGCCCCATACCTCTTACATCCAGTATAATACAGCGCCTCATACCTCTTACATCCAGTATAATACAGCGCCCCATACCTCTTACATCCAGTATAATACAGCGCCCATACCTCTTACATCCAGTATAATACAGCGCCCCATACCTCTTACATCCAGTATAATACAGCGCCCATACCTCTTACATCCAGTATAATACAGCCCCATACCTCTTACATCCAGTATAATACAGCGCTCATACCTCTTACATCCAGTATAATACAGCGCCCCATACCTCTTACATCCAGTATAATACAGCGCCCCATACCTCTTACATCCAGTATAATACAGCGCCCATACCTCTTACATCCAGTATAATACAGCGCCCCATACCTCTTACATCCAGTATAATACAGCGCCCATACCTCTTTTACATCCAGTATAATACAGCGCCCCATACCTCTTACATCCAGTATAATTACAGCGCCCATACCTCTTACATCCAGTATAATACAGCGCCCCATACCTCTTACATCCAGTATAATACAGCGCCTCATACCTCTTACATCCAGTATAATTACAGCGCCCCATACCTCTTACATCCAGTATAATACAGCGCCTCATACCTCTTACATCCAGTATAATACAGCGCCCATACCTCTTACATCCAGTATAATACAGCCCCATACCTCTTACATCCAGTATAATACAGCGCCCCATACCTCTTACATCCAGTATAATACAGCGCCCCATACCTCTACATCCAGTATAATACAGCGCCCCATACCTCTTACATCCAGTATAATACAGCGCCCCATACCTCTTACATCCAGTATAATACAGCGCCCATACCTCTTACATCCAGTATAATACAGCGCCTCATACCTCTTACATCCAGTATAATACAGCGCCCATACCTCTTACATCCAGTATAATACAGCGCCCCATACCTCTTACATCCAGTATAATACAGCGCCCCATACCTCTTACATCCAGTATATAATACAGCGCCCATACCTCTTACATCCAGTATAATACAGCGCCCATACCTCTTACATCCAGTATAATACAGCGCCTCATACCTCTTACATCCAGTATAATACAGCGCCCATACCTCTTACATCCAGTATAATACAGCGCCTCATACCTCTTACATCCAGTATAATACAGCGCCCCATACCTCTTACATCCAGTATAATACAGCGCCCCATACCTCTTACATCCAGTATAATACAGCGCCCCATACCTCTTACATCCAGTATAATACAGCGCCTCATACCTCTTACATCCAGTATAATACAGCGCCCCATACCTCTTACATCCCAGTATAATACAGCGCCCCATACCTCTTACATCCAGTATAATACAGCGCCCATACCTCTTACATCCAGTATAATACAGCGCCCCATACCTCTTACATCCAGTATAATACAGCGCCCCATACCTCTTACATCCAGTATAATACAGCGCCTCATACCTCTTACATCCAGTATTAATACAGCGCCCCATACCTCTTACATCCAGTATAATACAGCGCCCCATACCTCTTACATCCAGTATAATACAGCGCCCCATACCTCTTACATCCAGTAATAATACAGCGCCCCATACCTCTTACATCCAGTATAATACAGCGCCTCATACCTCTTACATCCAGTATAATACAGCGCCCCATACCTCGTACATCCAGTATATAATACAGCGCCTCATACCTCTTACATCCAGTATAATTACAGCGCCCCATACCTCTTACATCCAGTATAATACAGCGCCCCATACCTCTTACATCCAGTATAATACAGCGCCCCATACCTCTTACATCCAGTATAATACAGCACCCCATACCTCTTACATCCAGTATAATACAGCGCCCCATACCTCGTTACATCCAGTATAATACAGCGCCCCATACCTCTTACATCCAGTATAATACAGCGCCTCATACCTCTTACATCCAGTATAATACAGCGCCCCATACCTCTTACATCCAGTATAATACAGCGCCCCATACCTCTTACATCCAGTATAATACAGCGCCCCATACCTCTTACATCCAGTATAATACAGCGCCCATACCTCTTACATCCAGTATAATACAGCGCCCCATACTCTTACATCCAGTATAATACAGCGCCCATACCTCTTACATCCAGTATAATACAGCGCCTCATACCTCTTACATCCAGTATAATACAGCGCCCATACCTCTTACATCCAGTATAATACAGCGCCCCATACCTCTTACATCCAGTTATAATACAGCGCCTCATACCTCTTACATCCAGTATAATACAGCGCCCCATACCTCTTACATCCAGTATATAATACAGCCTCATACCTCTTACATCCAGTATAATACAGCGCCCCATACCTCTTACATCCAGTATAATACAGCGCCTCATACCTCTTACATCCAGTATAATACAGCGCCCCATACCTCTTACATCCAGTATAATACAGCGCCCCATACCTCTTACATCCAGTATAATACAGCGCCCATACCTCTTACATCCAGTATAATACAGCGCCCCATACCTCTTACATCCAGTATAATTACAGCGCCCCATACCTCTTACATCCAGTATAATACAGCGCCTCATACCTCTTACATCCAGTATTAATACAGCGCCCATACCTCTTACATCCAGTATAATACAGCGCCCCATACCTCTTACATCCAGTATAATACAGCGCCCCATACCTCTTACATCCAGTATAATACAGCGCCCCATACCTCTTACATCCAGTATAATACAGCGCCCATACCTCTTACATCCAGTATAATACAGCGCCCCATACCTCTTACATCCAGTATAATACAGCGCCTCATACCTCTTACATCCAGTATAATACAGCGCCCCATACCTCTTACATCCAGTATAATACAGCGCCTCATACCTCTTACATCCAGTATAATACAGCGCCTCATACCTCTTACATCCAGTATAATACAGCGCCTCATACCTCTTACATCCAGTATAATACAGCGCCCCATACCTCTTACATCCAGTATAATACAGCGCCCCTATACCTCTTACATCCAGTATAATACAGCGCCCCATACCTCTTACATTCCAGTATAATACAGCGCCCCATACCTCTTACATCCAGTATAAATACAGCGCCCATACCTCTTACATCCAGTATAATACAGCGCCCATACCTCTTACATCCAGTATAATACAGCGCCATACCTCTTACATCCAGTATAATACAGCGCCCCATACCTCTTACATCCAGTATAATACAGCGCCCCATACCTCTTACATCCAGTATAATACAGCGCCCCATACCTCTTACATCCAGTATAATACAGCGCCTCATACCTCTTACATCCAGTATAATACAGCGCCCATACCTCTTACATCCAGTATAATTACAGCGCCCCATACCTACCTCTTACATCCAGTATAATACAGCGCCCATACCTCTTACATCCAGTATAATACAGCGCCCCATACCTCTTTACATCCAGTATAATACAGCGCCCCATACCTCTTACATCCAGTATAATACAGCGCCCATACCTCTTACATCCAGTATAATACAGCGCCCCATACCTCTTACATCCAGTATAATACAGCGCCTCATACCTCTTACATCCAGTATAATACAGCGCCCCATACCTCTACATCCAGTATAATTACAGCGCCCCATACCTCTTACATCCAGTATAATACAGCGCCCCATACCTCTTACATCCAGTATAATACAGCGCCCCATACCTCTTACATCCAGTATAATACAGCGCCCCATACCTCTTACATCCAGTATAATACAGCGCCCCATACCTCTTACATCCAGTATAATACAGCGCCCCATACCTCTTACATCCAGTATAATACAGCGCCCCATACCTCTTACATCCAGTATAATACAGCGCCCCATACCTCTTACATCCAGTATAATACAGCGCCCCATACCTCTTACATCCAGTATAATACAGCGCCCCATACCTCTTACATCCAGTATAATACAGCGCCCCATACCTCTTACATCCAGTATAATACAGCGCCCATACCTCTTACATCCAGTATAATACAGCGCCCCATACCTCTTACATCCAGTATAATACAGCGCCCCATACCTCTTACATCCAGTATAATACAGCGCCCCATACCTCTTACATCCAGTATAATACAGCGCCCCATACCTCTTACATCCAGTATAATACAGCGCCCCATACCTCTTACATCCAGTATAATACAGCGCCCATACCTCTTACATCCAGTATAATACAGCGCCTCATACCTCTTACATCCAGTATAATACAGCGCCCCATACCTCTTACATCCAGTATAATACAGCGCCCCATACCTCTTACATCCAGTATAATACAGCGCCCCATACCTCTACATCCAGTATAATTACAGCGCCTCATACCTCTTACATCCAGTATAATACAGCGCCCATACCTCTTACATCCAGTATAATACAGCGCCCCATACCTCTTACATCCAGTATAATACAGCGCCCCATACCTCTTACATCCAGTATATAATACAGCGCCTCATACCTCTTACATCCAGTATAATACAGCGCCTCATACCTCTTACATCCAGTATAATACAGCGCCCCATACCTCTTACATCCAGTATAATACAGCGCCCCATACCTCTTACATCCAGTATAATACAGCGCCCATACCTCTTACATCCAGTATAATACAGCGCCCCATACCTCTTACATCCAGTATAATACAGCGCCCCATACCTCTTACATCCAGTATAATTACAGCGCCCCATACCTCTTACATCCAGTATAATACAGCGCCCCATACCTCTTACATCCAGTATAATACAGCGCCCCATACCTCTTACATCCAGTATAATACAGCGCCCATACCTCTTACATCCAGTATAATACAGCGCCTCATACCTCTTACATCCAGTATAATACAGCGCCCCATACCTCTTACATCCAGTATAATACAGCGCCCCATACCTCTTACATCCAGTATAATACAGCGCCCCATACCTCTTACATCCAGTATAAATACAGCGCCCCATACCTCTTACATCCAGTATAATACAGCGCCCCATACCTCTTACATCCAGTATAATACAGCGCCCCATAACCTCTTACATCCAGT
>ONZH01016315.1:0-107710 GCA_900303285.1 Rhinella marina
TTTCATACGGGTACAGTTCACACTAAGATGTATTGCTTAATGTGTGCAGTCACACGTTCCATATTTCACTTCATCTCACTACATCTCTGTGATTTCTTTTTGAAAGCCTCATTATTGAAACACTGATAACATTGAAGCAGATGTCAAAACGTGCTTTTCCAATTCTTCAAATGGGAGCAGAAGACATATTGTGAACTTAAACTTACACATGAAACATTTCCCATAACCCCCTCAGCTCTTCTAACTATAGACGCTCTCGCCTACTTTCTACCAAATGTTTTGTGTTGCTCACTAAAAAAAAGATGTAGGATGTTGTGAGGAAAATAAGCGCAAGAATGCTGGCAGCCACCCGGCATCTCAATCAGAGCCTGTGTCGTCAGCTCATCCAGAGCTTCAACGATTCGTGGAAAATCTGTGAGTCCCCTCGTAGCTGTTGATAAAGAGAAAAAAATGAAAATTAAACCAAGGCACCAGTGAGCCCCAAAAACTGCTACTGGTACCATAATTATTTTTTTAAAATATTTTCTGTTGATCTCTATAGAATTGTCAGAACCTTATTAGAACCAAGTTGGCTCCTGAGGGACCAGTTGGTTCCCAAAGTCCACAGTACTTGTTCTACTTCAACAATTGGATTGTTATAAAAATTGGTATAAAAATCTTTTTGAGTCACACAGTTTCTTAAACAGTCTACTGAATGAGTGGCCATACATATTAGATAACTGTCGGTAACGTGTTAATTTCAGTGGGGCCAGAAGACCATCTAATATGTATGAGGGTGTCTCAACTCTCCCTTGATGGCAGATGTTGAGAGAGAAAGGATGGCAGGTTAAATTTCAACGTACACCAACTTTAGAGCCAGAGGGTTCTGGAAGCACCATATTCCACCTTCTCCTTACTCAAAGCACATACAAAAGACTAAAAAATTGGGCAAATGAGTGTTTGTCCAACATGTATTGAAGTCTCTACATTTTCTTCCAGTATTTTACTATTGAGAGTCTTCTTCAAAATCTGTTTCAATCTGCTACATAATGTCTTCCTAAGTGGTTATCTCACAACTGTAAAATATCAATTTTTGCTGTATTTCTAGTTCTTGTACATTTCCCTTGTAGCAGAGGCATAATTAAAGACCTTAAAGGGGTATTCCGGTAAAGTAACTTAATTTTTGAAAAACTGCATTAAGGTTGCAAGCTGTGACCCAACCAGAACCCATACCTATACATATAACCAGAGCTTCAGTTTACCTTGCAATCCATTTGTCTAGCTCCTGTGTGAGCCTACAACACACAGAGTATCATGGCTCCTGATCTTCCCTCACAAAACTACAATTCCCTCAATGCCTAGCTTCCCTGCTGTGATTTTGTGCTTGTTCATGAGTGTTAATGATTACTGATTGGCTGCCTGATATCTGATAGCAACACACTGAGCATGCCTGACCTGACAAAGACTCAGAACTACAGGTCGCTGCCATGGTAACTCATGAGGAAACACAGTGGGTTGTAAGGAAGAAACTACTTTATAACTACTGAATGGTAAATATGTGAAACTGACATTATATTAAGTAATTATTGATGATGAATTAGTCTAACACATGAGTTATATTTATGGTAACCTGAATACCCCTTTAAGTTCATGCTTCGGGCCTAGACCCTGAGGGGCCCAAAAGATCTCTTAGGCCTCATTCAAATGGTTGTTGTTCGGCGGTTCCGTGCATTAGGGGCTCAACAGCTTCAAGCTACGCTAAGACCTACAGAAAGCCTATGTAGCATTAAAACAAAGTACACTGTGTAGCAGTGGAGCTACCAGCATATTGGTGCCAATTAAATGGTGTCTTATTGAGGGCAACCTGGGTGAGAATTAAACATCTGGGGAAGTTACATTTTTCTCTCTGTTCATCAGACAACTGGGCTGTTAGAGGCTTAATCAGCAGCCAGGTGAAGAGCTCATGTACATATGGCTCTTCCATCAGGGCTCCCAGTCTGGAGACGCACCAGGCAATGCCTGGGTAGGACCAGATATCTGGTATTTAGTCTGATGTGTTTTGGGGACATTGGGTGGTAGACCCTGGTCCTGGTACTTAGGGAGAGCTACTGAGTAATTAGTGTCCAGGCAGCCTAAGATTGGTTTGCATCCTGTTCGGGAAAGTACATTGTATTCCTTTGACAAGAGATAATAAATTTGGTTGTGGCCAGTTTGCACCTGAATCCATGGTGTTGGAGTGCCTTCTTGAGATATGTCAACCATCTAAACTAAGAAGACAGTGATGAGTGACTCCCACTTCAGCAGTACACATTGCTCCATGTAATGGTATGGTAGTCGCTAATATGGGAATTGATGTGGTTGCCAGGCAACATTAAGTAACTGACATTCTGGAAATGTAGCGATGCAATATCAGTTTTACTATGTGTTTGAGATACACTTAAGAAAAATCTTGATTTCTCTTTAATTAGTGCTATAATTGACTTTGTGTTTTTTTTCATTCTTTCGCAGGAGGCGGTCAAAGAGAATAACAAGAGGCGAGAAATGGAAGAGAAGATGAAACGAGCTAAGATCGCAAAGGAAAAAGCCGAGCGTGAAAAGATGGAGCGAATGCAAAAGAAGAAGCTGTTGATTGATATGAATAAAGGTAGGAGCAGAGGAGGGAACGATCTTCTGTACAGTCCCCGACATCTTCAAAGACCAAACTCAGATTTAATTAACTTATGTAGATTCCTCAATACGCAAACATTCAAATGTGCTTGTTACTGTTATCTCATTCATATATTAGTTGCCAGATTAATTATATATCATCCCATCTCCTGCGTGTTGTACCTGACCCCAAGGACGCAAAGACAACCAAGACTCCACCCACTTTTATTATTTGCGTATTAGGCTTTTTTACACCTTTTATGAAGGTTGATATAATTGGTTTTGGTTATTCATAATTACTGGTCCCATTTTACCTTCATAAAAAGTAAGGAATGATTTTTATTACTATGCTAATGAAGCCATGTGTAATATATCGTATGTACATACAAAGTGAACTTCATTACTTATGTGGAATATTGAGACCATTACTGATTTGCAAATGTAGACATTTGTTTTCCAAAAGCTACTTCAGAAGTAGAAGGTTTACAGGCAAATAACAGTTATCCCCTGTCCACTCTTAGTAGGACAGAAGGTCCTTGTTCTCCATGCCCCTAACACAAACATAATAAGGAGGTCTTCTATGGATTGGTGGTCAAGCATGTTCAAAGGAAAGCCAACCGGCTCCCATTGTATGAAGCAGAACAGACCTGCTTGACCGCCACTCCATACCAAGCCCTTCTTGACCTTGGTAGATACTGGGATTAGACTATTTCGGGCCCAAATTCAGGAAGTTGCTGGGGATCCTAACGTTTATCATCTATGCAATGGATGAGTTATGTTCTTCTTTGGAATACTACTTTAAATTAGAGAATCATTTCCCAATAAACTACTTTAAGCCCTGATTCCACTCAGAACAGGCCTCGCCTCTGTCGACCGAACAAGTTGAGTGCACATGCTCAGCGTCATATCCAGAGGTTGTATGAGTGCTGCAGAGGTTAAAGGGGTGGGGGGGGGTCAGCCTGTCAGTGCTGAGACCATATGCTGAACACTGCATCAAATTGGTCTGCATGGCTGTCGTCCCAGAAGGAAGCCTCTTCTAAAGATCATTGACAAGAAAGGCCACAAACAGTGTGCTGAAAACAAGCAGACTAAGGACATGGGTTACTGGAACCTGTCCTGTGGTCTTAGACCGAGATAAAATTATTTGGTTCAGATGGTGTCAAGTGTGTGTCCCAGCAAACAGGTAAGGAGTACAAAGACAAGTGTGTCTTGCCTATAGCCAAGCATGATGGTGGGGTGTCATGGTTTGGGGCTGCATGAGTGCTGCCGGCTGTGAGGAGCTACAGTTCATTGAGGGAAACATGAATGGGAACATGTCCTGTGACATACTGAAGATGAGCATGAGCCCCTTCTTTTGGAAACTGGACCGCAGAGCAGTATTCCAACATGATAACGACCCCAAACACATCTCCAAGATGACCACTGCCTTGCTAAAGAAACTGAGGGTAAAAGTGCTGGACTGGCCAAACATGTCTCCAGACCTAAACCCTATTGAGCATCTGTGGGGCCTCCTCAAATGGAAGGTGGAGGAGCACAAGATCTCCAACATCCTCCAGCTCCGTGATGTTATCATGGAGGAGAGGAAGAGGATTCCAGTGGTAACCTGTGAAGCTATAGTAAACTCCATGCCCAAGAAAGTTAAGGCAGAGTTGGAAAATAATGGTGGCCACACAAAATATTAACACTTTGGGCACAATTTGGCCATTGTCACTTAGGGCTGCCCTCACTTTGGTTGCCAGTGGTTTAGACTTTAATGGCTGTGTGAGGAGTTATTTTGAGGGCACGCCCAATTTACACTGTTATACAAGCCATACATGGACTACTTTTCTATGTATCAAAGTGTCAGATCTTCAGTGTTGTCCCATGAAAAGATATAATAAAATATTTACAAAAATGTTAGGCGTGTACTTACACATACACGTTTGTAAGTAAAAGGAATTATAATGAAAGTAAATAAAAAAGAAACAATGTTAAACAATAATAAAACAAACAACCATTGTTTTTACACAACATACACCTGACTCTTATAATTCACTGCAGGTTTTGGATTTGTATGCATTTTATTCATATTTCTTCCACATGAGGAATACTTTTTTTTCTCTACCATTTGGATTCAAGCCTTCGCCCTTCCATGATCTTCCTTGCACAGGATCTGGCTTCCTTTTAAGCCATTACTGTACATTTCGCATACGTAAGCAAATTACCTTGGTATACGCATAATTATAATTCCATCTCACATCTATCACCCAATCCAATATATTTCTATAAAAGCCAGGATTATTAAACCAGGAATTTCACCTGGGCCATAAGCCACCCGTTAGACTGCAGACTTTATGCTTTTTTGCAGTCAGTCATTTTTGTCAGCGGAAGCTGGGAGACGAGATGACACAAGGAAGAATGAGATGGAAGAGGAGATTAGTGCTTGCTGCAGTTTACCGTTCCCCTTCTGTGAACATTGCCATTCTGCAGAATACCTCCGCTAATCCTTTGCAATCATAAAATATATAACAATGCCCAGTGTGAGACGTCAGCGGGTGCTTTTAAACCACTGCACGTACCCTGACACATTTCCTGAGGAACTGGATAACAATGGAAGCGTTTCTGGGGTTGAAGGTAAATCTCTGAGATGGTGGCAGATTTCACACAACATCAAAGGTGAATAATAGATTATAAAATGTATAATATGTAACATAAAATTGTAATAAATAATCTAGAGTCCTCTTCTGACAAAATGGTTGAAAGTTCTACTTTTACAACCACAACCGGCATTATAACGCTCAATATGGTTGCCACCCAGCTCTTCTTGACTTGAAAGTGAGTATATGTAGTGATTAGGGATGAGCGAACTTTTGAAAAGTTCGGTTCGCTTCGGCGAACTTTAGTGAAGTTCGGATTTGTACGAACCGAACCTAAAACGAACCTTGCTATAATGGCTGAATAATTGCTGCTACAATAATGGGAGTCTGATAGGGTATAGTTTTGTTTACTTGCAGTTGCTATTACAATGAAAAAAGTGGAAAAAATCCAAGTGACTTCAACAACGGTGACGCAAAATATACGCATATTTGAGAATTTACACTAATGCGTACGCTAATGCGATTATTTCCGCACAAATAACGAACATACAGTGTAGCGTTGTTAAAGGTACGCTACTTAACTGAATATGTACGCATTAGCGTACGCATACACTGCGTCTGCGAACATTCCTACTCAAGTAATGAACATACAGTCTAGCATTGTCAAAGGTACGCCACTTAACTGAATATGTACGCATTAGCGTACGCATATACTGCATCTGCGAACATTCCTACTCAAGTAACGAACATACAGTCTAGCGTTGTCAAAGGTACGCTACTTAACTGAATATGTACGCATTAGCGTACATTCTCAATAAATATGCGTATATTTTGCGTCACCGTTATTTTAACCAGATTCGTCACGAACTTTCTGAAAATTCGGTTCGATGACGAACCGAACTTTTGGGAAAGTTCGTAACGAATCTGGTTCGTTACGGTTCGGTTCGCTCATCCCTAGTAGTGATGACGAGACATGTCTCCAATTTCAAAATTACTCAATATCCAGGAAGATTTCCCATTAAAGGGGTTGATTTATCAAGGACAGTAGGGCATATTGCTAGGACATGCTCCCATTGTCTTATAGGTGGGGGTCCCACAACTGGGACCCACACCTGTATCCAGAATGGAGCCCCGAAAGGTGATGGCTTCACCAAGCCGGTTCCCCATAGAAGTGAATAGGAGCATATCGCACATGTGTGGCCCCCACTCCCATTCATTCCTATGGGGCCGATGGAAATATTCGAGCCAGCGATCAGCTATTTTTGACGGCCCCATAGAACATGAATGGAGGGTGGCTGCACATGTGCAGTGTCCACCCTTCTTTTTCGGGGCTCCTTTCTCAATATAGGTGCAGGTCCCAGTGGTGGGATACGCATCTATAAGACAACGGGGGCATATCACTAGGTCTAAGATGCGAATAACCCTTTAAGTGCTCTAGGAAAGCATGGTGGCAAGCCTGTAAGCCAGTAAGCCTGTCTGTTTTTGCATTATTCATGGGATAACCCCTTTAATTGACATTCCAGTGGTCACTGTGTTGAAGATGTAATAAATATGAAGCGGTATCACCACTGACGTGTCTAATCTTCTAGTACAAAAGTGTTTCATCGTCAAGTCATGTTCATTTTAGGCCGCACGATCACAAATCTGCTGGCTGGCCTGATGCCGTAACACAAGACTGCATTAGGCTTGCATTTTTTTTTATTCCTCATACGGATGTGGTTAACACAATGAACGAAACAATGTTATTAGGTTTCCATATCCCAGTGGTGAGAAGTCACTTTGTCAAAATGACAGCTTGAGAAAATATGTGCGCTTTTCTTCTGTGGCCTGCGTGTCATATTTACTTAGTTTGGCCAGAAATAAGCTGCAATCTGCATTTTCTCTGCTCCTCCGAGCTGTCACCGTTGACTCTTGCTTATGAAATTACACTTGCAGTTTTTGATACATTTTTTTCCTATTTTTTTATATCTTGTTGCAATTTTGCCAAGATGTTTATTATAGAATCTCATTGTGGTAATCGAGCACAGAATGGATGTTTATTGGGTTGTGTTATAAACTGCTCTTTAGAAAATTGAGATGAAGAGAAAAACAAAGTCCTTTGTGCTGCAAAACCAGGAAAAGAAAAAAAAGAAAAAAAAAAAGATTCTAAGCACAATGAATTAAGGGGTGAAAAGAAATGGAATGATACAATTTAAGTTAAAGGGGTTATCCCACGAATAATGTAAAAAATGAAAATCAGACATCATATAGTACATACCAATCTCTTTCTAACAAAGCTAGACCCAGCCCTGCAACTCACATGGATCCAGAGATCTCCCCATTCATTGCTCTACTAGATTTATATCAAGCTGTCAGCTCAAGGGGAGTGTCCTTTCTCCCACAGCTCAGGGGGCGTGTCTCAGCTCTCCCTATCACAGCTCAGGAGGCAGTTAAAAGTTGAAATTGAGCATGTGCGGCCTTCTCAGTGAGCAGGTCAAAGAAATAAGAAATGTAGTGGTCCTATACAGATACATATTATTGAATAACTCAGTAACTATAAAAAAAATTTAATGACATGCAATTACAAAAGTATTCAGATCCAGGAGCTTGTTTGAAAACTGTAGAATATTTTTCGTGGGACAACCCCTTTAAATAAGTTTTAACGTACAATTCTTTAGATAATGGATGCTAGAGAAGTTTATAAAACAATTTCCATTTTCTTGGACGTCTTGTAGTTTTTGTCACACTGCAGCATAATTTTTTCCTAACATTAAATAGGTATTTCAGGCATATCACCTGAATATATTATCATAAACTGAACATACAAGGGAGATAAAAATAACAATATTACCTCTTACTGTATGTAGAAGAATATAACAACTATAATACTGCTCCTATGTACAAGAATATAACTACTATAATACTGCTCCTATATACAAGAATATAACTACTATAATACTGCCTCCTATGTATAAGAATATAACTACTATAATACTGTTCCTATGTACAAGAGTATAATTACTATAATACTGATCCTATGTACAAGAATATAACTACTAGGGGGCGTGGCCTGCGCATTGAGGAAGATGGCCGCTTGATTCCTCTTCTCCTCAAATACTGCACTGAAAGCAACTGAAATCCTGCATCCAGGTGCTCTAAAACTACCCTGAACGGCACTCCACCATGCTAAAAAGGAGGAAGACCGGGCCAGGACCGAAGAAAATTTCGGACTTTTATTCTTTACAGCAGGGAGACCCGTGCCCGGAGAGTGCGGCATCCCCGCCTTCCTCCCTCTCGTTGGAACCCCCGCCGCCACTGGAGACCGGCGAGACGCACCACCCGACTAGCCGCAGGAGCGGCTCGGAGCCCCCGACACCCGGTAGGCACAGAAACCTGCAGCGCTATCCGCATCCCCATCGGCGGGGTCCCGCTCACGTGGCGGCGGCCATCTTGCCTCCTCGGCCGACACAGTTAGGCCTCACACGCCGCTCCAGGTCTCCCCGTGTGACACCCGATCCCCTGCACCAACTTGGAGACCTGCTGTACAATCCACCCAGGCACCAGAACCCCCTCAATCACTAGATGATCTCCCTGTAGCAGACGCTGGAGTCACTGAATCATCTTTAAAAGCTATGCTACAGGCATTACAGTACTCCATTAATGCTAACATGAAGGAGCTGCTTAGGCCTGTCAGTGAAGCGCTCAAAGAAGTGGAGGAAAGGGTTAATCATGTGGAGACTAAGATGGGAGAGCTGGTGTCCTCACACAATGATCTGATTGATGCTCATTATGGGCTGGAAGGAGAGGTTCAGAGCATGCAAACCAAAATGGCGGACCTAGAAGACAGGTCACGCCGCAATAATGTAAAAATCCGTGGAGTGCCTGAAAAGGTCTCACCAATTGAACTTGCCGACTATCTCACAGGCCTGATGAAAACCTTACTGCCAACCTGCCAATCTGCAGACCTCATCATTGACAGGATTCATAGAGTGGCGAAACCAAAGCATTTGGATGAATCCGTCCCTCACGATGTCCTCGCTAGGATACATTTTTTTCATGTCAAGGAGCAGCTACTTCAGGCGGCGAGGAAAACATCACCTCTCCCAGCTCCATACCAGGATATTGCCTTATATACGGATCTATCTGCGGCAACACTGCGTCTGCGGAGAGAGTTTTCTCCGGTTATTGCAACTTTGAAAGACCGTGGAATTATATACAGATGGGGATTTCCTACCCGGCTCCTGGTCAAATATGACAACTCCAAGCTTGTTTTCAAGTCACCAGCAGAAGGAGCCTCCTTCCTGCAGAAGCTACGTCCTCAGATGACTGCTACAGCGGATCGCAACCCCTCGCCTAGACAAGTCCCCACGGACTGGAGTACTGTTCATCGCTGAACTTTCACCTGGACATTATGCTTCTATGCTGATAAATACCAGTGCTGTTCTTTCTGGCCGTACCTCAACGTAGGCTGAACTCTTTTCCCCTGAATACTGCGGGATGGCCTTAGTGAAGAAGGACTTCGACCATCCCATTGGCTGGATAAGTTTTGACCAGTCATTTTGTTATTTACTGTTCTTACTTTTACATGTTTTCTCTCATGTTGTTTTTTTGTTTTCCGCCGCTTACATGAGCCCAATGAGGGAGGGGAGGTGGACGAGGGATAGAGTACGCTCTGGAGGTGCTGGGGGCCTGGGGATCCGGGATTCCTTATTCTACATCATGATATATAATTTACACCATGGTATTAACAATATCGTCGCTTAATGTCAATGGACTTAATAGTCCTCATAAGCGCGCTCAAATGTGGAAAGAAGCGCTGAAATTGAAGAGTGATATCTTCTGCGCAATAGAAACACACCTTTTAGCAAAAGATGCTGGTAGAATTAAACATCGAGGTTTCCCGGTTCTGCACCAGGCCCACCACACCTCTAAATCTCGGGGAGTGTTGATTGCGATTAGGAATACTGTGACGTTTCACCTTATTGACCAGGTTATCGACACGCAGGGGAGATACGTAATCCTAACATGTTCCCTTAATAATGTCATATATACTTTGGCTGCTGTATATGCACCAAACCGCAGGCAAACCCGGTTCTGCAAAAAATTGGTCAAACAAATTCTCGAAGTGAAACAAGGCAAACTGATTGTTCTGGGAGACTTTAATTGCACATTGAATCCTGACCTAGACTCTACCACACCCTCCAGGGGTCTTCAGACCTCCCCACTGAAATCTCTGTTATGGAAAGAGGGCCTATACGATGTCTGGAGAACGTTGCATGAATCTGAGAAGGACTTTACCTTCTTTTCGGCATCACACAACTGTTACTCCCGAATCGATTATGTTTTTACAGATCACCATACCCTTCTCCTTACATTATCAGCTACTATAGGAGACATAACGTGGTCAGACCACGCCCCGGTCACTATCAGAGTAGAGGAAGCCTTCAAGCACTCCATCACTTCACCTTGGAGATGTAATTCCCACATTCTGCTGACCCCTGCACATAGACAGTCTATAGAATCTGACCTTAGAACATTCTTTGAGTTAAATGAGGGATCGGTTCAAGATCCATTCTGTCTTTGGAATGCACACAAGGCGGTGATTCGAGGCTCTTTCATAAAACTCACACATATTGTTAAAAAGGAAAGGTGAACAAACAACGCACACCCTCCTACAGGATATACGTAAGCTGGAAACATGCAACAAACTCACCCAGTCCCCAACATTGAAAACGCGCCTTATCACAGCGAGACAACAACTTAGAGAACATCTATTCGCCGACTATAATAAACATCTTTTCTACACTAAGGCACGTTATTACTCGCAAAACAATAAAGCGGGCAAACTGTTGGCTGCCAGACTGAAAGAACAGGCATCGAAATCACGTATACCCTTTCTGGTGAATCCAACAGATCACTCCAAAGTATCACATCCTACTGATATAGCAAACCAATTTCAGAAGTACTATGCCTCCCTGTATAATCTGGCTTCTGACCCCTCTACACCATTGCCCTCCCATGCTGACATACAAACATTCTTAGACAGAATCGATCTTCCCACTCTTACGCCCGCTCAACTTACACAGTTAAATGCTGACTTCTCAATATCTGAAATAACAGCTGCCATAAGATCCCTACCGTCTGGTAAAGCACCTGGTCCAGACGGCCTGTCGGGGGACTATTATAAAACATTTCTGCCCATACTATCCCCCCACCTACGCCACATTTGTAATAAAGCCATGTCAGATGGCAACTTGCCGAGTGAAAACCAAGAAGCCTTAATTGTTACTTTACCTAAGCCTGGTAAAACCCCAGATAGGCCTCAAAACTTTAGGCCAATTTCACTTCTTAACGTGGACACCAAAATATATGCTAAACTCATCGCCCTCTGGTTGGCAGTGTTGCTCCCGAACCTCATTCATGAGGACCAAGTGGGCTTCACTAAAGGCAGACAGGCATATGAGAACACGAGGCGGGTATTAAATATATTACATTATGTCAATAGCACTAAAACTCCTGCACGGTTTGTGTCATTGGATGCCGAGAAGGCGTTTGACCGCATAGGCTGGTCGTACGCCTTCTCGGCGCTAGAACGCTTTGGGTTTCATGGGCCAATCTTACGGGCCATAAAGGCCTTATACTCTGCCCCTTCGGCTAAGGTGTTCACTAACAGTACTATGTCAGACCCCTTTCTTATTACTAATGGCACCCGACAGGGGTGTCCTTTGTCCCCGTTAATTTTCGTTCTGTGCATGGAACCCCTGGCAGCCACACTCAGAGCGGATCCGGAGGTCAAAGGGGTTAGGATAGGTAACAAGGAGCATACCATATCATTATATGCTGACGACGTGGTACTGACACTAACAGACCCCTCCCGATCTCTTGAGAAAGCCCTGGAATGGATAAATAAGTTTGGCTATTTGTCATTATATAAACTTAATACTTCCAAATCTCAGGCCTTGGCACTCTCCATCTCCCCTGCAGTAACACGAGACCTCCAGGAATCCTTCACCCTGGACTGGCAAGCAGAAAAAATAACTTATCTTGGTACCCAGATTACCTCTGACTTCCAACACTTGTATAAACATAATTATCTGCCCCTTTTAGCTGATATACGCACTGAAACTGACCGCCTCTCTAAATTTGAGATCTCTTGGACGGGTAGGACAGCAACATTCAAAATGCTTCTATTGCCCAGACTCATGTACCTGTTCCGCACAGTTCCCATACAGATCCCGAACAGATTCTTTCATGATGCCCAGCAATGTGTGTCCCGGTTTATCTGGTCTAATCATAAACCTAGGATAGCTTACTCCATTATTTCAAAACACAAGTCCTCTGGTGGACTAGACGTGCCGAATATCAAGGCGTACTATATGGCGCTGCAGATAGAGATGATTTCTAAATGGAAACAGGGGGTGGTGACTAATTGGATACACATTGAAAACTCCATGGCATATCCTACATCTCTTAACGCTCTTACTTACGCTCTCCACAAACCCCCACTTGTACAGAAGAAATTATCCCCGTTAACGAACACTACATTGAAATACTGGAGGGAGTTTCATTTACATTCAACTGAGACCACACCTGAATCTTGGGATACTGTACCCTTACAATATATAAGTATCTTCATATCGGATCTGGATGTTTGGAACTGGGTGGACAGAGGAGTTATATCTGTCTCCCATTTATACAGAGATGGCGTGTTGCTATCCTTTGAACAGTTGCGAGAACAATACTCCCTTCCTAGTCCAGACTTTTTTAAATACTTACAAATGAGACACTTCTTGTCTGATAAATCTACAGGAGTCACTGCAGGAAACCCTGACATGTTACGTTGCCTTAAAGGCAAGTCCAAAATCCTGCGACACATATACGGGTTGATAGACTCACATTCACAATTTTGCAAGTCTCAACCATATGCTTCCTGGGAAAAGGACCTGGCAATCACTTTTGAACCTAGACAGTGGGTTGCAGCGTTTCGTCTGATCCATCTTTCCTGTAAATGTACCACGCACTATGAGGCAGCAATGAAAACACTCCTCCGCTGGTACTTAACCCCGGACCGATTACATATCATGTTCCCCACTTCATCTCCGCAGTGTTGGCGTCAATGCGGACACACTGGCTCGATTTACCACACACTTTGGTCCTGCCCCAAAATTAAAAAATTTTGGTCAGATGTGTTTTTGGTCTTATCGATGGTTGTCCAATGTCCTATTACACCAGCCGCTAGTACGGCATTACTGTTTATCGATTTACATAAACTTCTGCACCACAGTAGGATACTGGGATGCAAAATCCTCATCATAGCAAAACTGGTACTAACCAGACACTGGAAACCACTGCTGCACCATCTGTGGACGAAGTGATTGCCACGGTAAATACCACTTACAGATATGAGAAAGCACTCACACCCACTATTATGTCCTCCAAAACATTTCAAACTATATGGCAAGAGTGGGCCGCATCTCAATACTGGGCGTCCTCCTGAGACTTTATATCCACTTGCCTCCAAATACGTATCCGCCTCCCCCCCCTCCTCCTCACTCTCCTCTCCAGCTACCTTCCTTTTGTCCTCTTGCATACACGTCCATCCTGGATGTGCTGCTACACCGCGGAGCTCGGCGGAACTTTATTGTTAGTTGTTATTGTTTCTTAATAACTGTTTAAATATTATGTTATTAATACAATTGTATCTGATACGTATATTCTATCGAAGCTGTATGTACATGAATATGGCCTTTATGTTACATCTTTTATGCGCTGCCTTTGTAAAAATACAGCTGTACCTATCTAGGGACATGTGATGATTTAACATGTCCCATTGTTGTAATGCTATCTTTTATTGAAAATCCAATAAAAACTATTTGAACAAGAATATAACTACTATAATACTGCTCCTATGTACAAGAATATATCTACTATAATACTGCTCCTATGTACAAGAATATAACTACTATAATACTGCTCCTATGTACAAGAATATAACTACTATAATACTGCTCCTATGTACAAGAATATAACTACTATAATACAGCTCCTATGTACAAGAATATAACTACTATAATACTGCTCCTATGTACAAGAATATAACTACTATAATACTGCCTCCTATATACAAGAATATAACTACTATAATACTGCTCCTATGTACAAGAATATAACTACTATAATACTGCTCCTATGTACAAGAATATAACTACTATAATATAGCTCCTATGTGCAAGAATATAACTACTATAATACTGCCTCCTATGTACAAGAATATAACTACTATAATATAGCTCCTATGTACAAGAATATAACTACTATAATACTGCTCCTATGTACAAGAATATAACTATATAATATAGCTCCTACAAAGAATATAACTACTATTAATACTGCTCCTATGTACAAGAATATATACTAATACTATGTAAAGATATAACTACTATATACTGCTCCTATGTCAAGAATATAACTACTATAATACTGCTCCTATGTACAAGAATATAACTACTATAAACTATAAGCTCTATGTACAAGAATATATACTCTAAAATACTGCTCCTATGTACAAGAATATAACTACTATATAATGCTCCTATGTACAAGAATACCTATAATACTGCTCCTAAGAATATAACTACTATAATACTGCTCCTATGTACAAGAATATAACTACATATATATATATGCCTCCTATGTACAAGAATTAATACTATAATACTGCTCCTATATAACACTAAATACTGCTCCTATGTACAAGATATAAACTACTATATATAGCTCCTATTGCAAGAATATAACTACTATAATACTGCCTCCTATGTACAAATATAACTACTATAATACTGCATCTATGTATAAATATAATACTATAACTGCTCTATGTACAAAATATAACTACTTAATACTGCTCCTGTGTACAAGAATATAACTACTATAATACTGCTCCTATGTACAAGAATATAACTACTATAATACTGCTCCTATGTACAAGAATATAACTACTATATACTGCTCCTATGTACAAGAATATAAATACTATAATATGCTCCTATGTACAAGAATATAACTACTTATAATACTGCTCCTATGTACAAGAATATAATTACTGTAATACTGCTCCTATGTACAAGATATAACTATAAATAATGTTATAACTACTATAATACTGCTCCTATGTACACTAGAATATAACTACTATACATAAGCTCCTATGTACAAGAATATAACTACTATAATACTGCTTCTATGTACAAGAATATAACTAATATAATACTGCTCCTATGTACAAGAATATAACTAATATAATACTGCTCCTATGTACAGGAATATAGCTACTATAATACTGCTCCTATGTTCAAGAGTATAACTACTATAATACTGCTCTTATGTACAAGAATATAACTACTATATTACTGCTCATATGTACAAAAATATAACTACTATTATACTGCTCCTATGTCCAGGAATATAACTACTATAATACTGCTTCTATGTACAAGAATATAACTACTATAATACTGCTTCTATGTACAAGAATATAACTACTATAATACTTCTCCTATGTACAAGAATATAACTACTATAATACTGTCTCCTATGTACAAGAGTATAACTACTATAATACTGCCTCCTATGTACAAGAATATAACTACTACAATACTGCTCCTATGTACAAGAATATACCTACTATAATACTGCCTCCTATGTACAAGAATATAACTACTACAATACTGCTCCTATGTACAAGAATATAACTACTATAATACTGTCTCCTATGTACAATAATATAATTACTATAATACTGCTCCTATATACAAGAATATAACTACTATAATACTGCCCCCTATGTACAATAATATGGCTACTATAATACTGCCTCCTATGTACAAGAATATAACTACTGTAATACTGCCTCTTATTTAGAAGAAAATAACTACTATAATACTACTCCTATGTACAAGAATAACTACTTAATACTGCTCCTATGTACAAGATATAACTACTATAATACTGCCTCCTATGTACAAGAATATAACTTACTATAATACTTCTCCTATGTACAAGAATATAACTACTATTAATACTGCTCCTATGTACAAGAATATAACTACTATAATACTGCTCCTATGTACAAGAATATAACTACTATATACTGCTCCTATGTACAAGATATAACTACTATAATACTACTCCATGTACAAGAATATAACTACTATAATACTGCTCCTATGTACAAGAATATAACTACTATAATACTGCTCCTATGTACAAGAATATAACTACTATAATACTGCTCTCCTATTACAAGAATATAACTACTATAACTGCTCCTAATATAATACTATATACTGCCTATGTACAAGATATAACTGCTATAATATATGCTCCTATGTACAAGAATATAACTACTATAATACTGCCTCCTATGTACAAGAATATAACTAGTAATACCTGCTCCTATGTACAAGAATATAACTACTATAATACTGCTCCTAGTACAAGATATAACTACTATAATACTGCTCCTAATATAACTAACTATATACAAGAATATAATACTGCTCCTATGTACATACAAGAATATAACTACTATAATACTGCTCCTATGTACAAGATATAACTATATAACTATTATATATATAACTCTAATACTATGTAAAGAATTATAACTACTATAATACTGCTCCTATGTACAAGAATATAAACTACTACTATAATACTTATAATGCTCCTGTACAAGAATATAACTACTATAATAACGCTCCTATGTACAAGAATATAACTACTATAATACTGCCTCCTATGTACAAGAATATAACTACTATAATACTTCTCCTATGTACAAGAATATAACTAGTATAATACTGCTCCTATGTACAATGAATATAACTACAATAATACTGCTCTATGTACAAGAATATAACTTCTATAATATTGCTCCTATGTACAAGAATATACTACTATAATACTGCCTCCTATGTACAAGAATATAACTACTATAATACTGCTCCTATGTACAAGAATATTACCTACTATAATACTTGCTCACTATGTACAAGAATATAACTACTATAATACTGCTCCTATGTACAAGAATATAACTACTATAATACTGCCTCCTATGTACAAGAATATAACTAGTATAATACTGCTCCTATGTACAAGAATATAACTACTATAATACTGCCTCCTATGTACAAGAATATAACTACTATAATACTGCCTCCTATGTACAAGAATATAACTACTATAATACTGCTCCTATGTACAAGAATATAACTACTATAATACTTCTCCTAGGTACAAGAATATAACTAGTATAATACTGCTCCTATGTACAAGATTCATATTCATGTAAATCACACTTTTTCCCGGTAAATTACCGTCACATGGTTTGTTCTCTTGTCATCATTGATCTCCGGTCTATTTGCCTGTAAGTCTTTCTAGGCCCGGGTTTGGCCACATATGAAACACAATAAAAGTTTGCATAGCGGTTTTATAGGAATGGTAGTAAAATTTAGAGTGGCGATCAATCATGCCTGCGAGCTGATAAAAGGGCATTTCATTATGAATTCTGAGCCAGCTGTTACTCAATTACACTTGTGGGAGCCTAAGTGATGTCAAGTCCCTGTAAGGAGCGCTTATTTGTCAGAGATAACGGCCTCCAAACAGACAAAATAAAGTTTCCAGACAGCAGAGCGGAGATAAAAGTTTCAGCACTTATGAATCCCTGCTACAAAAGCCACTTTTAATGGGCTAGTGAGGATTTCGTTTGGAAGTCACTTTGAGCAGATAAGATGCGTGTCCCCCCCCGGGCAGGCGGCTCCGTCACCCGCCCACCTCTCTTCTACCAGTACAATCATATTATTTTACTTTCTGAAAGAATCAATGGTGAGAGTGACACTCGCTGAGACGTCTCCGTGACACGTCTCCCAGATTTTCCGCTCAGATCTTTTCAATTTACTGATGAGGTTTGAATGGTTGCGTCACTTATGACTGGCGGACCCACAATCCTTTGCTTTTCTTTCTGCCTTTTGATGTGGCTGTGAGAAATGAAAGAATAAAGGGAGACGAGAATTGTTGAAAACATATTTATTGTTTTGTGATGTTTGTTATGGATCGCTGGCGGCTGTCACGTTGTATTATTCACATCTTAGTGTTTTTTATGTTGAATTGTTGACAGTTTTTTGTGTTTGTTGGTTTATTTATAAATATTCACTTATTATTTGTTACATGATGTTTCTTTCACGATTCAAGAATTTTTATGAAACATTTTTTACTTATAATGGCTTTCTGAGACTTTTGAATTGATGACACAACCCAGCTGCTGCAGAACATTATCATTCACATCTCAGCTGCTGCAGAACCTCATAATACACACCTCAGCTGCTGCAGAACATTATAATACACACCTCAGCTGCTGCAGAACATTATAATACACACCTCAGCTGCTGCAGAACATTATAATACACACCTCAGCTGCTGCAGAACATTATAATTCACATCTCAGCTGCTGCAGAACCTCGTAATACACACCTCAGCTGCTGCAGAAACTCATAATACACACTTCAGCTGCTGCAGAACGTGATAGTACACTTTTCAGCTGCTGCAGAACATTATAATACGCACCTCAGCTGCTTCAGAACATCATAATACACACCTCAGCTGCTGCAGAACCTCATAATACACACCTCAGCTGCTGCAGAACATTATAATACACACCTCAGCTGCTGCAGAACCTCATAATACACACATCAACTGCTGCAGAACCTCATAATACACACCTCAGCTACTGCAGAACCTCATAATGCACACCTCAGCTGCTGCAGAACCTCATAATACACACCTCAGCTGCTGCAGAACCTCATAATGCACACCTCAGCTGCTGCAGAACCTCATAATACACACCTCAGCTGCTGCAGAACCTCATAATACACACCTCAGCTGCTGCAGAACCTCCTAATACACACCTCAGCTGCTGCAGAACCTCATAATACCCACCTCAGCTGCTGCAGAACATCATAATACACACCTCAGCTGCTGCAGAACCTCATAATACACACCTCAGCTGCTGCAGAACCTCATAATACACACCTCAGCTGCTGCAGAACCTCATAATACACACCTCAGCTGCTGCAGAACCTCCTAATACACACCTCAGCTGCTGCAGAACCTCATAATGCACACCTCAGCTGCTGCAGAACCTCATAATACACACCTCAGCTGCTGCACAACATCATAATACACACCTCAGCTGCTGCACAACATCATAATACACACCTCGGCTGCTGCAGAACCTCATAACACGCACCTCAGCTGCTGCACACCATTATAATACACACCTCAGCTGCTGCAAAACATTTTAGTACACACCTCACCTGCTGCAAAACATTATAGT
Source organism: Rhinella marina (assembly GCA_900303285.1). Classification (NCBI taxonomy): domain Eukaryota; kingdom Metazoa; phylum Chordata; class Amphibia; order Anura; family Bufonidae; genus Rhinella; species Rhinella marina. Next base: position 19,579 of record ONZH01016315.1, read on the forward strand.
ACACACCTCAGATGCTGCAGAACATTAATATATACACCACAGCTGCTGCTCAACCTTATAACACAGCTGCTGCAGAACATCTTTATGCACAACTGAGCTCCTTCAGAGCCTTAAAATACACACCTCAGCTGCTGCAAGACCATCATAATACACCTAAAATGCTGTAGAACATCATTATACACACCTCATCTGCTTCAGAACCTCATAATACATACCTCAGCTGCTGCAGAACATCATAATGCACACCTCAGCTGCTGCAGAACCTCATAATACACACCTCAGCTGCTGCAGAACCTCATAATACACACCTCAGCTGCTGCAGAACATCATAATGCACACCTCAGCTGCTGCAGAACCTCATAATACATACCTCAGCTGCTGCAGAACATCATAATGCACACCTCAGCTGCTGCAGAACCTCATAATACATACCTCAGCTGCTGCACAACATTATAATACACCTCAACTGCTGCAGAACATTATAATACACCTCAGCTGCTGCAGAACCTGGTAATACACATTACAGCTGATCTAGAACCTTTCCTCAGCTGCTGCAGAACATCATTATACTCCACAGTTGCTGCAGATGATCATAATACACTACTGAGCTGCTGAAGATCATCACTATATACACCTTAACTGTTGAAGAACAGAATGCCTCATTCACACGTCAGTGTTCGGTCAGTGATTTCCATCAGTGATTTTGAGCCAAAACCAGGTGCGGCTCTAAATACAGAACAGGTGCAAATCTTTCCCTTATACCTTATGTCCTGGTTTTGGTTTGGAAATCACTGACCAAAACATGGATGTGTGAATGAGGCTTTATAAACACCATAGCTGCTGCAGAACATCATAAAACACACTTCATCAGCTGCAGAACATCATAATACACAGTGCTGACATTCTGCCACACATCAATAAAGAGAAAAATATACTTTGTATAGTCACTGTATTCATGTACAAATACATTTAATAGTCTAGAGATACAAAAATCAGACTTTCCACTTTTTTTCTGTTTTTTCCAGCTCTCCAACTGAGAGCATGACTAGTTTTATGCTATAGAGTTCCGGGAATATACAGTTTGCAGTAACCTCCTTAGCTCCCTCTAGTGGTGGCTGCAGGCAGTCAGAGTATTATAAATATTTTTTATTGATGTTGTGTCTTCAGGATAGGCCATCATTATCTGATTGGGAAGGTGGGGGATTAGGGGATCTGACACTCCCACCCTGCCCACAAACTATTCTGCAGTAGCTTGGGTGCCATACATTGTGCAATGGATGGAACTGGTTACCATTCACGTCAATGGGAGCAGCACTGCAGTAAACAGCTCCTTCACTAAACAGTGGGTGGAGTTGTGTAGTTTTGGTGGCAGAGTTGCAACAGCTGAAAGACAGGGATGTGGAATGTCTGACCCCGCCAATCTGATATTAAAGCTCTATATTGAAATGGTCCATCATTAGTAAAATCCTGGACCTTTAAAGGGATTGGACAAAGTTTGGAAGTTATCCCCTATTCACAGCATAGGGGATGACTAACTGATCAGTGGAGGTTCTTCCTACCGCTGAGACCTGCTCTGATCCTGAGAATGGAGGTCCTCTTCCAATGATCTAATGCAACGGTAGGTTGTGTATGTACAGTGCAGCTCCATGTATTCTCTATGGGACCCCAAGAGATATGCTCTAAGCTATTTCTGGTTTCAAAACATGAAAAGTTCTACAATCTTCCAGGATACTCATAGTAACATAGTTTATAAGCCCTCCGTCCATCCGGTTCGGCCTGTTATCCTGCAAGTTAATCCAGAGGAAGGCAAAAAAAACCTGTGAGGTAGAAGCCAATTTTCCTCACTTTAGGGGAAAAAAATTCCTTCCCGACTCCAATCAGGCATCAGAATAACTCCCTGGATCAACGACCCCTCTCTAGTAACTATAACCTCTAATATTATTACCCTCCAGAAATACATCCAGGCCCCTCCTGATCTCTTCTAGTGAACTTACCATCACCACCTCCTCAGGCAGAGAGTTCCATAGTCTCACTGCTCTTACAGTAAAGAGTCCATAGTCTCACTGCTCTTACAGTAAAGAGTCCATAGTCTCACTGCTCTTACCGTAAAGAGTCCATAGTCTCACTGCTCTTACCATAAAGAGTCCATAGTCTCACTGCTCTTACCATAAAGAATCCTCTTCTATGTTTGTGTACAAACCTTCTTTCCTCCAGATGCAGAGGATGTCCCCTCGTCACAGTCACAGTCCTGGGGATAAATAGATGATGGGAGAGATCTCTGTACTGACCCCTGATATATTTATACATAGTTATTAGATCTCCCCTCAGTCGTCTTTTTTCTAAAGTGAATAACCCTAATTTTGATAATCTTTCTGGGTCCTGTAGTCCACCCATTCCAGTTATTACTTTAGTTGCCCTCCTCTGAACCCTCTCCAGCTCTGCTATGTCTGCCTTGTTCACAGGAGCCCAGAACTGTACACAGTCCTCCATGTGTGGTCTGACTAGTGATGTGTAAAGTGGCAGGACTATGTTCTCATCACGGGCATCTACTCATTATCTATTTCTCACAGCTCTAAAGATCTCTGCTTGCTGTCAATCATTACAACTTGGATCACTTCCAGCCTTGATGTAATGGACACAGAGGTGCATGGCTCGTGACTGCACAGTTATCACAGCTCCGTCATGTAGCATTATTAGGTTCCTATTGAACGACATCTGACAGGTGTCTATCTAATATATAAAGCTGAGTGTATGTGTGTGTGTGTGTGTGTGTGTGTGTGTGTATGTCCGCTAAAGGAATCTGCCCCGCTGCAGCTACAATCACAAAATTTGGCACACATGTACATCAGGTGTCCGGGAAGGTTTTAGAACAGTTTTCAACTCTCCAGGACGTACCGTTCCTGAGATATTCCCAAAAAATGCATTAGCCAATAGTAGCCTGGTCACATGACCCTTATCAGCCAATAGAAGCTCATAGGCACACATCAGGTTTCTATGACAACCTAGCCAGTTCAGTGCTTTAGGTCTGCATTAAAGAGGCAGAGCACTGTGGATGACAATGGTAAATGGGTATTCCCAGTTACCATAACTATAATGTTTTAGACTAACTCATCATCAATCTTTACCTCATATAATGTAAATTTCACATATTTACCTTTCAGTAGTAATAAAAGATGTTTTCTTCCACTGCTACCCACCTTCCTCCTAAATCAGGCATCGACCTGTAATTCTGGCCACCGTCAAAAGAAGGACTTAAAAGCACCACCCCCAGATCCCACTAAGTCACGCCCCTGACTCAGTCAGGCCACGCCCCTTCCATGCTGCATTTGACCGGGATTACAAATATTGGTAAAAATCACCTTCTGTCAGCTACAGGGGTGGGGGGAGGGTGACTTTCTCCCTGCAGCTCATTGCTCAGACTGCACAGTGCTGCTGCTGAGAGTGCTGCTGTGTCCATACAGGCCCTGCGCATGACAGAGGACAGGGAGTCTGAAAGCCAGACCGTCCAGCCTAAAACAAGACCTCTGGCCACTCTAGGGGCAGTCTGATGTTAGGGTGGCCAGATGTCCGGCTTTAGGCTGGACAGTCCAGTTTTCTGGCTACCTGTTCTCCGTCCGACGCAGTGCCTGGACAGACACAGGGATGTCCACCCTTTCAGTAACTCACACTCAGACAGCTTCTCCTCCATGTCTTCACGGAGCCAGGGGGGGCGTGGCCTCATGTTTAGTGATGTGTCTTCATGGGAACTGGGGGCACTGTTTCATGTTTGGGGGAATGGACGGTGAGGTCTGGCATTCTGGGGTGAAGACAGTGGCCACTCTAGCTGCTGTGGAGGTCACAGTTAAAGGGGTGGGCTTCTGTAGAGGTCACTGTTAAAGGGGTGGGCAGCTGTAGAGGTCACTGTTAAAGGGGCAGGCTGCTGTAGAGGTCACTGTTGAAGGCAGGCTGCTGTAGAGATCACTGTTAAAGGGGCAGGCTGCTGTAGAGGTCACTGTTGAAGGGGCAGGCTGCTGTAGAGATCACTGTTGAAGGGACAGGCTGCTGTAGAGATCACTGTTAAAGGGGCGGGCTGCTGTAGAGGTCACTGTTTAAGGGGCAGGCTGCTGTAGAGGTCACTGTTAAAGGGGCGGGCCGTTGTAGAGGTCACTGTTAAAGGGGCGGGCCGCTGTAGAGCTCTCTGTTAAAGGGGCTGGCCGCTGTAGAGGTCACTGTTAAAGGGGTGGGCCACTGCAGAGGTCACTGTTAAAGGGGCAGGCACTGTAGGGAGCACTTTCGATATCTTTTAACGACACACACACACAAACAGTAATATAAATAAATTAAATATACCCGGGCGAAGCCGGGTCCTTCAGCTAGTTATACTTAAAAATAAAAAAAATCCTATAACTGGAGTACTCCTTTAAGGGGTTAAAGTCCAATTTCCCACTAGGGAAGTTAACAGTTTCACCCTATCATAGGAAAACCAGGAAAGAAAACAGAATATAATATGGCTTGTCCCTCCCGGAATGTGTCCTCAATAGTCACACGATGCCAATCTTCCCAGAGCGCCCTGGGACATGAACACAAATAACTCCATAATGTCCTCTTCATTTGGACACTTAAGAACAAGCCACTGAATATATTTCCCATTTCTTCTGGATGCCGGAGCAATTCCTCTGCTGTCACATCGAGCCTGGAGCACAGGAGATAAATATCCATGTTTGCTATGTAATATGTGATGATATATGAAGCCCTGGGTGCGCCGTTCCCCCCTCTTTTTCTCCCTCCCGCTCCCCCTTTGTGTTATTTTGTATCATCATTATTATTGGTGCATCAGCATTAGATTTGCACAAGATGTTTGTCCGCTGGGAACGGAACCCCGAAGAACCATTTTATGTTATGTAATTGTTTTTTTTTCCCCTATCCTACCGGCAATTCAACAAAATAATAATGGGATTTATTAGAATGCAGCACAGAACAAGAGCCCGTGGCTTTAAGATAGGTTTCCACACATCACAATTATTCGTATTATGTAATCTACTGCAAACGGGATGTCAGGGGGTAAATACTTACAGATAGGTATATGCAGATCAATAAAGAATGAGGCCGACTTCAGAAGATGGATCCAAAGATTTGCCCCATAGTGTAAATCATGTGCTACGATCTAATAAAGTGCCCCCAATAGGTGGGTTTATAAAGTGTTGTTTTGTCAGATTCCCTATAACATTGGATAATATGTAGGGGAAACCGGGGGTTGAAATAGTTTTCAATAACTTAATTCAGGATTTACACGTAAAAATTTGATACCATCTGTGAAATCTCAGAGAAAGTCTTTGAGTTCTGCTTCCACTGCCCACTCATAGAGAACGACTATGAGGCCTGCCATCCTCCATACTCGTATAGAAATCCTGCGAGTCCTGCTACATACCCATAAAGCCGGTTAGTCCTGTTTCCATTCACACACATAGAGAAAGCTTGTGGGGTCTGCTTCTCCCTTCCACTCAAAGAGAAAGCCTGCGAGTCCTGCTACTCTCTATACTCTTAGAGAAAGCCTTCGTCCTGCTTCCCCTACCCACTCATAGAGAAACCCACAGTCCTTCGTCCTGCTTCCCCTACCCACTCATAGAGAAAGCCTGAGTCCTGCTTCCCCTACCCACTCATTGGGTAGGGAAAGCAGGACTCAGGCTTTCTCTATGAGTGGGTAGGGGAAGCAGGACTCAGGCTTTCTCTATGAGTGGGTAGGGGAAGCAGGACGAAGGACTGTGGGTTTCTCTATGAGTGGGTAGGGGAAGCAGGACTCAGGCTTTCTGTATGAGTGGGTAGGGGAAGCAGGACTCAGGCTTTCTGTATGAGTGGGTAGGGGAAGCAGGACTCAGGCTTTCTCTATGAGTGGGTAGGGGAAGCAGGACTCAGGCTTTCTGTATGAGTGGGTAGGGGAAGCAGGACTCAGGCTTTCTCTCTCATACAGAAAGCCTGAGTCCTGCTTCCCCTACCCACTCATACAGAAAGCCTGAGTCCTGCTTCCCCTACCCACTCATAGAGAAAGCCTGAGTCCTGCTTCCCCTACCCACTCATAGAGAAAGCCTGAGTCCTGCTTCCCCTACCCACTCATACAGAAAGCCTGAGTCCTGCTTCCCCTACCCACTCATACAGAAAGCCTGAGTCCTGCTTCCCCTACCCACTCATAGAGAAACCCACAGTCCTTCGTCCTGCTTCCCCTACCCACTCATAGAGAAAGCCTGAGTCCTGCTTCCCCTACCCACTCATAGAGAAAGCCTGAGTCCTGCTTCCCCCACCCACTCATAGAGAAAGCCTCAATCCTGCTTCCCCTACCCACTCATAGAGAAAGCCTGAGTCCTGCTTCCCCTACCCACTCATAGAGAAAGCCTGAGTCCTGCTTCCCCTACCCACTCATAGAGAAAGCCTCAATCCTGCTTCCCCTACCCACTCATAGAGAAAGCCTAAGTTCTACTTCCTCTCACACTCAAAGTCTGTGAGTCCTGCTTCCTCTGCCCACTTAAAGAGAAAGCCTGTTAGTCCTGTTTCTACTCACTTGAATAGAGAAGGCCTGTGAGTCCTGCTACTCCCTATACTCAAAGAGAAAGCCCATGAGTCTTGCTCCCCCCCATACTCATATAGAAAACCCATGAGTTCTGATCCCCTCCCCATGCACACACTCACAGGGAAAGTTCAAGTCCTTCTCCACAACACACATACACACTCAAAGAGACAGCCTATGAGTCCTGCTCCCTCCACACACACTCATAGATAAAGCCTGTGAGTCCTGCTTCCTCCTGACCACAAATAGAGATTCTCCGTGTGAATCATTGTGTCATCTCCTAGACACGTAACACAGGGTACCAGTTTAACACAGAATGTTCCCTGAAGGATTTCTCATAAATGCCCATAGAAATTACTGATACAGGGTCCTTCCTTCAATCACATTCTGCACCTTTTGCTGGCTGCCATCTATAACACTCTCAGAAAATGTCACATTACTGTCTAACTTCCATGTCTCTGGTTAGACATTATAGATGGTGACTCACTAAACCAGCACCAGCTCTGCTACATCACTGCTTACTGCATCACCCCTATGCAGAAGATATGTAATCAGGAGCAGTTTTTCACTTCATTATGTGTGATTATTGTAGCAATTAAAATCACCTTTTTACCAGCAGTAGGAGGATAATGCACAGAATAAGCCGCTTTATTCACAATTAGCATGGAATTAATTGTTGTGAAGTATCACTGATCTCCCAGAACACGCATGAAGATGATGCAAATTATGGTTATGGGGAGCAATTGATGAGTAGGGCTGCTGTCTGAGGTTTCCTTCCACCCCTCATCATTGTCTGCAGAGTTTCCTTTTATGAATCACTTACACTGAATTAAGAGTGCATGCTCACTTATGATCTATAAACCAATCATTAATATCTATGGGACAATATATAATAATATATAGAGCTCAGAATCCTTGTAATCACAGATATGTATGTCTATATACAGCAGGTATCTATGTACAATATGTATCTACAGTAATTATCTATCTACAATAATTATATATTTATAATATTTATAATATATATATTTTTTTCTCTTATGTTTTTTTCTTCTTTTTTTCTACAATAATTATCTATCTACATTATCTATCTTTTGCATCTATCTACAGCAAGTACCTATCATATCTATTGTATCTATCTACCAACCTTATTTATCTACCGTATCAATCTACTGAATCCATCTATCAATTGACATTTTGTATCCAAGAAAGTGCAATCACTTTACAATCAAAACTTTAGTATCTTTCTGGTATACTTCATACAAATACCTGTATCTATCTATCTATCTATCTATCTATCTATCTATCTATCTATCTATCTATCTATCTATCTATCTCATATGCATCTCATATCTATCTAATATGTATCTAATGTCTATCTGTCTCTCCAATATCTATCCATCCAATATTTGTCTCTCCAATATCTATCTATATCTATCCATCTCATATCTATCTATCTATCTATCTATCTATCTATCTATCTATCTATCTATCTATCTATCACATAAGTTGGTAACAGTGACGCTCTGTACTCCACCCATCCCACTGTCCATACCTTTTTGCATGATCTATCATAAATAATGGCCCACAACTGGATGACGGTCCCTCCTTAACGAATTGCACAGGGACTTAAAGTGTAACTGTAATATTTTTTTTTATTTGCTAGTATAATAGAGCTAGGCCTGTATACCTGATTTAGTCTGTCAATTATTGTCAAAAGATCTTTAATTACCTTATAATAACAGCTTTTATTAATGTCACCTGTCCCTTTCCACTGGTCCCTTAAAAGACTGTTGCTATGGCTCATCTAAGGAGACAGGAAGACAGAGGGGCGGTCCTTTACAATGCATGCCTGCATTAGGCTTCAGAGTGAGGAAGCGTGTCTCTCAGTAATCCAATCTGATTGGCTGGCAGGAAGCTGCTGACTACAACAAGTGTGTATGTGAAGTGAGGGAAAACAGTTTTGGCCTCAGAGAAGTGGCAGAGGAGCCATCTTGAGAAGATCCTCACATTGTAGAGGTCAAAACAGCCGTAACTAAGTGAAAAAACTCAAAGAAAACAGTGGCATGTGAAGAAACTAAAGATTGCTTTATGCATAATGCTCCAACAGCAGTAACATATGCTAAAACTGATTTTTTTTTTTTTTTAGGAAAATATGACAGTTACACTTTAAAAGAAAGATGAGAGCTAGATGTACTCAGCTCAGACTCCCGGCAGAAGAAAAATCAGAAATACTAGACTAGTTAAGATATCAGGCCAGAGTCAATACCAGGAGGTCACATCAAGGTCCAGAAAGTCAGTCACATCAAGGTCCAGCAAAGTCACAACTGGGCAGGAGAACTGGAGATAAAACACAACAAATCGAGGCTAGTGCCTTGCAAAGACCAATCACAGGCAACTGTGTTCAGCAGTCGTCTGTTTAAATAGGCTGCATTTTAGGTCACATGGACATCACCGAGCTGAACGTGTCAGCGCTCTGGCACTCAGAGGTCTGACCTGGGTTCCATGGTTACCTACATGCCAACAGCACTGTATATTGAGAGATGTGCAGGGCAGACCAGTATCTATCAATCTCTCTATCATATTTATCTATTTTTGTTTGTCTATCCATCTCATCTCTCTCTTACTGCCATTTCTCACCTCTCTTTCACCTCTATCTCATCTATCATCTCTTAAAAATGTATCACACACTAAGTCACACCCCCGTAAAGAGTTAACAGTACCTAGGCTTTATTATATCTGCATTTATATTAAGCAAATTAAACAGCTAGCATTTTATTTTTTTTTTTGTTTTATTTTGCTACTTATGTGTCTATTTAGGTAAAACATTCTATTTATGGTTCAGCTGCATGTGGCAGCAGATGATGGGTTATTGTATCTTGCACCATACAATTCATAAGCGTCATATCCACATGAGAACATCATCTTCTTTCAGCTGCTGTACGGGGGTCTTCATGTTCATTTCAACAATGCTGTGATCTAGAGGGGCAGAAATGGTTATACTTCAGGAGAACTTTCCATGTGAGCATCAGGAGCTGCAGGGGAATCTGTACCAAACCAGATCTCCTTTGGAAAATGCTTAAATTACAAGAGAGAGACATCTTATGACATGATCTGATCTCCTACTGTTGACAGCTGGGGTGGGATGTAATTGTCAGACAGGAACCATAGGAGACACATTCATTTTTGATAAGCTAAAATTCAGGAACAAATGTATTCATGGCGTATATGTTATTCCTCACAAGGCGCGCTATATGCCGTTATACAATATGCATCACCTTCCTTCACACTGTTTCAGAAAACTGATTTGTGCCCTAGAAACATTTTAAAGACAGTCGCACGTCGTGTGAAATTATTTCTTTTCAGCAACTTCACAGTTTGTAGCATAACAAAATGCATGAAAAAATCATGAAAAATTCAAAAACTGTTACACAAGGTCAAATAATTTAGGAAATCACTGTCTCACAAACATTTGGGCTAAATAAATAGCAGGAAATTCCACTCACACCTAATAAAATAATAATAAAGTAGGGGAAAAAGCAAACCATTTAAACATACTTTAAGAATGTCTTTCCAAAAAGACTTGGAAGGGAGCAGAGCGGGAAATAACAATTGTTCTTAAAACATTTAACAGTAATAAAATTAATTAAACTTCTATAATACTGCTCCTATGTACAAGAATATAACTACTATAATACTGCTCCTATGTACAAGAATATAACTACTATAATACTGCTCCTATGTACAAGAATATAACTACTATAATACTGCCTCCTATGTACAAGAATATAAGTACTATAATACTGCTCCTATGTACAAGAATATAACTATTATAATTCTGCTCCTATGTACAAGAATATGACTACTATAATACTGCTCCTATGTACAAGAATATGACTACTATAATACTGCTCCTATGTACAAGAATATAACTACTATAATACTGCTCCTATGTACAAGAATATAACTACTATAATACTGCCTCCTATGTACAAGAATAGAACTACTATAATACTGCCTCCTATGTACAAGAATATAACTACTATAATACTGCCTCCTATGTACAAGAATATAACTATAATACTGCTCCTATGTACAGGAATATAACTACTGTAATACTGCTCCCATGTAGAAGAATATAACTGCTATAATTCTGCTCCAACGTACAAGAATATAACTACTATAATACTGCTCCTATGTACAAGAATATAACTACTATAATACTGCCTCCTATGTACAAGGATATAGCTACTATAATACTGCCTCCTATGTACAAGAATATAACTACTATAATACTGCCTCCTATGTACAAGGATATAGCTACTATAATACTGCCTCCTATGTACAAGAATATAACTACTATAATACTGCCTCCTATGTACAAGAATATAACTACTATAATACTGCTCCTATGTACAAGAATATAACTACTATAATACTGCTCTTATGTACAAGATTATAACTACTATAATACTGCTCCTATGTACAGGAATATAACTACTATAATACTGCCTCCTATGTACAAGAATATAACTACTATAATACTGCTCCTATGTACAAGAATATAACTACTATAATACTGCTCCTATGTACAAGAATATAACTACTATAATACTGCCTCCTATGTACAAGAATATAACTACTATAATACTGCTCCTATGTACAAGAATATAACTACTATAATACTGCTCCTATGTATAAGAATATAATTACTATAATACTGCTCCTATGTACAAGAATATATCTACTATAATACTGCTCCTATGTACAAGAATATAACTGCTATAATACTGCCTCCTATGTACAAGAATATAACTACTATAATACTGCTCCTATGTACAAGAATATAACTACTGTAATACTGCTCCTATGTACAAGAATATAACTACTATAATACTGCTCCTATGTACAGGAATATAACTACTATAATACTGCCTCCTATGTACAAGAATATAACTACTATAATACTGCTCTTATGTACAAGATTATAACTACTATAATACTGCTCCTATGTACAGGAATATAACTACTATAATACTGCCTCCTATGTACAAGAATATAACTACTATAATACTGCTCCTATGTACAAGAATATAACTACTATAATACTGCTCCTATGTACAAGAATATAACTACTATAATACTGCCTCCTATGTACAAGAATATAACTACTATAATACTGCTCCTATGTACAAGAATATAACTACTATAATACTGCTCCTATGTACAAGAATATAACTACTATAATACTGCTTCTATGTACAAAAATATAACTACTATAATACTGCCTCCTATGTACAAGAATATAACTACTATAATACTGCCTCCTATATACAAGAATATAACTACTATAATACTGCCTCCTATGTACAAGAATATAACTACTATAATACTGCTCCTATGTACAAGAATATAACTACTATAATACTGCTTTTATACACACACAGTGTATTTACTTACACACAGATACCTGATTGTTGGTGGCTTTTCAGGTCTTTTTATCACAGTGCTTCTCTTCAGCTGCTGTATCCAGGCTGAGTGTTTGTGACGCTTTGTCCGGAGTCGTCATGCGCTCTTTACACTGTCTGTAACTTTCCATTACCTGTGTGGAGAGAGCCAGAGATGGACCATAGACCAATTTTGAAAGGCAAGCTATGGCCATTTGTCAAGATGTCTGAAGTAATCATTCTGATTACAGCAATTGCAAAAAGACAGATTTTCCTCTTCCGTGAGCTTTGTTCTCCAATATCTGATCCGGCACTAACAATATCTCATCACAGAACGTGCCCGAAAGAAGTGGAGGACTCACATTGCAGCATCAGGACTCTGGAAATTGCATTTACCAACCTTAGTAACGGACTGGAGTTCATTAATGTTTGGCCAGATCCGCTCCCCTGCGCTCCTCAGCTTAGATTGGTTATAATTGATCCGGAGTCAGGGAAACATAAAACATAAGTTACGTCACCGCCAATTGTGAATTCCTTAAAAAGGAACAAAAAAAAAATCAATTTCTGAAGCGAAGGCTCCATGACATTTCTTATTTCATGAACATAATTCCTACAATCGCATTAATTGGTGCACTGCTTTATCATTGTATCTGCTAATTAACAGTGCGAAGTGTCACCACTATACAGTCATATCTACAGGTTGTCTCTGCAGGCACCACAAGGGCGAGCCTCACAGCAGTGTCATGGGGACTTCATTTCTTAGGTCTGTTCAGTATCTTATTTGGTTTTCAGGTCAGGTTCCACACTAAAATCCCCATAGAATCCACAAATATTGTTTATCCAATGCATGTGAATAAGATTCTCCAGGAATTAAGAAAGTGAAAACATCAAATTATTACTCTATTATAAATATATTCCCATGTACAGTACAGACCAAATTGGACACACCTTCTCATTTAAAGAGTTTTCTGTATTTTCATGACTAGGAAAATTGTAGATTCACACTGAAGGCATCAAAACTATGAATTAACACATGTGGAATTATATACTTAACGGAAAAGTGTGAAACAACTGAAAATATGTCTTATATTCTAGGTTCTTCAATGTAGCCACCTTTTGCTTTGATTACTGCTTTGCACACTCTTGGCATTCTCTTGATGAGCTTCAAGAGGTAGTCACCTGAAATGGTATTCTAACAGTCTTGAAGGAGTTCCCAGAGATGCTTAGCACTTGTTGGCCCTTTTGCCTTCACTCTGCGGTCCAGCTCACTCCAAACCATCTCGACTGGGTTCAGGTCTGGTGACTGTGGAGGCCAGGTCATCTGCCGTAGTACCCCATCACTCTCCTTCTTGGTCAAATAGCCCTTACACAGCCTGGAGGTGTGTTTGGGGTCATTGTCCTGTTGATAAATGAATGATGGTCCAACTAAACGCAAACCGGATGGAATAGCATGCCGCTGCAAGATGCTGTGGTAGCCATGCTGGTTCAGTATGCCTTCAATTTTGAATAAATCCCCAACAGTGTCACCAGCAAAGCACCCCCACACCATCACACCTCCTCCTCCATGCTTCACGGTGGGAACCAGGCATGTAGAGTCCATCCGTTCACCTTTTCTGCGTCGCACAAAGATACGGTGGTTGGAACCAAAGATCTCAAATTTAGACTCATCAGACCGAAGCACAGATTTCCACTGGTCTAATGTCCATTCCTTGTGTTCTTTAGCCCAAACAAGTCTCTTCTGCTTGTTGCCTGTCCTTAGCAGTGGTTTCCTAGCAGCTATTTTACCATGAAGGCCTGCTGCACAGAGTCTCCTCTTAACAGTTGTTGTAGAGATGTGTCTGCTGCTAGAACTCTGTGTGGCATTGACCTGGTCTCTAATCTGAGCTGCTGTTAACCTGCCATTTCTGAGGCTGGTGACTCAGATGAACTTATCCTCCGCAGCAGAGGTGACTCTTGGTCTTCCTTTCCTGGGGCGCTCCTCATGTCAGCCAGTTTCTTTGTAGTGCTTGATGGTTTTTGCGACTGCACTTGGGGACACTTTCAAAGTTTTCCCAATTTTTCGGACTGACTGACCTTCATTTCTTAAAGTAATGATGGGACTCGTTTTTCTTTACTTAGCTGCTTTTTTCTTGCCATAATACAAATTCTAACAGTCTATTCAGTAGGACTATCAGCTGTGTATCCACCTGACTTCTGCCCAACACAACTCATGGTCCCAACCCCATTTATAAGGCAAGAAATCCCACTTATTAAACCTGACAGGGTACACCTGTGAAGTGAAAACCATTTCAGCTGACTACCTCTTGAAGCTCATCAAGACTTTAGCCCAAACAAAAGAGTGTACAAAGCAGTAATCAAAGCAAACGGTGGCTACTTTGAAGAACCTAGAATATAAGACATATTTACAGTTGTTTCACATTTTTTGTTAAGTATATAATTCCACATGTGTTAATTCATAGTTCTGATGCCTTCAGTGTGAATCTACAATTTTCATAGTCATGAAAATACAGAAAACTCTTTGAATGAGAAGGTGTGTCCAAACTTTTGGTCTGTACTGTTCCTTTCATTAGATATAATGGCTTGTTTTGTCTAGGGAGCAATCATTATGAGAAATAAAATGGCCGCTGTCCTATTAGTACACACAAAACCTGTCCTAATCACACAGGAGGACAAGTTACTTCACAACACTGAGGTAAAGAGCTACCTCATCCTCCTCTCTGCTCTACTTATCAGGGATTATAATCCTGAATACAGATGATAAGATCTTTAGAAGAATCTCTGTAGGAATGGAGTACAAGAGGAGACATGAAGTACATAGAGGACGGACAGGACAGACTGTGGTAATGGAGACTGCATACAAGTGCTGCTGCTCATTACTCACATCCCCACCTCCTCTCTGTACTTCATGTCTCCTCATGAACTCCATTCCTACAGAGATTCAGCTGAAAATCTTATCATCTGTATTCAGGATCATAATCCCTGACAAGCAGAGAGGAGGATGAGGCATCTCTTTATCTCAGTGTTCTAAAGTAACCTGTCCTGCTCTGTGATTAGGACAGGTTCTTTGTGTACTAATAGGACAGCGGCCATTTTATTTTTCCTAATGATTGCTCCCCTGACAAAATGATCCATTATAACTAATGAAAGGTATTTGGGGATATATTTATAATAAAGTAATATTTATATAAGTATTTTCATTTTCTTAAATTCTGGAAAACTCATTTAATGTAATGCTATCTATTCCCAAAAAACTGCATGGTAAAGCCAATTGATGCAGATTCTCTCCATTGGATGGGTTGATTCTCATGTGGGTCTCTGGCATTTTATAAGGGTTTTCAGCATAAAATAAAATACGAGCACTCTCCTGGTATTTCTGGTGCAATTTCATGTAGTAAATGCATGTTGTGTGAACATACCTTTACAAACTTATAAAAAGATGATCAACTGATTGTTTTCACAGGCATTTACCATACAGTGCCCTCTGCAGGGGAGATTCTGTATTACATTGTGGCCATTCTGAATACAATGGTCTCTCAAGAAACATTTCTTTTTTTTTTCTTTTTTTTTTTTTACAATTAAAAAAACAAACAAAAGTTAAACAAAGAAATAACTAAGGGGTATTCCGGCCAAAGGCAATTAAGGGTCCATTCAGACTTAAATCCGCAATACAAGGGGGATACCGGGCGTGTGCATTCCACATTTTTTGGCCCACACATGGCCGGCCCTATGATAGAGATGCCCATTCTTGTCCACGATTGCTGACAAGAATAGAACATGCTCTATCTTTTTTGCAGGTCCATGGAATGGAACATGGTGTGCTGTCCTCATCTCTTGCAGGCCCTGTTGAAATGAAAGGGTCTTCACCTGTTGCACAAAATTGCGAAATGTATGCGGAGCCAGAATTACGGATGTGTGAATGGACCCTAACACCCATCCATTAGACAGGTGTCAACTGCAAGACTGGTGGGTGTCTGACCTCTATGCCCTCACTGATGACCAGAATGGGGCTCCCAGATTCTTTTCTCTCCTTAGCCTAAATAAAGCAGCTAGGAAGAGTTGGAATGGATATCCAGTCAAGCACAGTACCAGTAAAGAGTTGATGGCACTGACTGGACCAGCTGAGCATAGTGATCAGCTTATTTGTCATTGCCATAGACTTTCAATAGGCCAGGGTGGTCCTTTCTGGCAATCGGTGAGGGACTTTCACAAATCAAGCAGTAGTCATCTATCTGCTGGATAAATGTGTTGGACAGAAAAACCACCCCTGCCCAGAACTGTCATGTGAGACCGGTCCTTATATTCTGTAAATTTGGAGTAGTTATAATGGTAACTGAAATGGGTTGAAGTTGACGCCATGATTGAAGATTGATTCCAATAATTTAGATCATCGTTTGTTGGTCGGGAGTGTCTTGAAGGGACCCTAAGAAGGAAAACAGTGGTAGCTTATTAGTTGTGTTTATATAAAGCCCTAACACGTCATTAATAATACAGTAGACAAGGCCTTTACGTTGGGAAATCAGCGGGATGAGAAGTGAGTTTTCTTTAATGGCCTCTCATAAATAAACGCCGTGTGTGGTCAAAGGCAGAGTGACAGCGCTCAGAACGTTACTGCTGATCTATGTCTTTAATTCCGGGCTTTTATGAAAATTGGACTATTTATGTCCGACTTTTATTGTCCAAGTTTAATTGTGTTGAGATTAATTTTGCATTGTCTTCTTTCCCCTTCACAGAGGGTGACGAGACAGGAGTTATGGATAGTCTGCTCGAGGCCTTACAGTCAGGCGCGGCGTTCAGAGACCGCAGAAAACGAACTCCGAAAGCCAACGGTGAGTGAGATCTCCTAACACTTGCAATGTTGTTCAGCTGCTATGTTATGAAGCCTTTCTCTATGAGAACCCAGCTGGATGCTTCAGTGTGATCACACGCCTACCTGTTGACTTTAGCAATCTAAGCAGTGGAAAACATGAAAAACTTTAGAGAAAAAAATTAACTTCAGAATGCTCTAGGTCAGGGATGGCCTACCTGAGGCTCTCCATCTGTTGCAAAACTACAACTCCCAGCATGCCCACACTGCCTACAGCTATCAGCCTACAACAGGGCATGGTGGGAGTTGTAGTTTTAGATCAGCTGGAGAGCTGCAGGTTGGCCATCCCTGCTCTAAGTGGAGGAAAAAAAGAAAAACTATATATATATATATATATATATATATATATATATATATATATATATATATATATATAGTAGGTTCTGCGTAGAGATGAGAAAAGTTTTATAAAATTGGCAGGGAGCTGCGATAGCGCCGCTCCCCATCATTGTACCCCTCAGATGCTGCGTTCATACAGGATTGCGGCATCTGAGTGTATAAACTGTGTAAAATTAACATTAAAAAAAAAAAAAAATTTAAATCAAACTTACCGCCTCCATTTGCTTGTGATGGGCCGTCAACTGCCATCTTGCTTGAAGATCTGGCGCAAAATCTTACGTGACCCGAGATGATGTGACCACGCACGGGATTTCGGGCAAGATCTTCACTCAAGATGGCACCGACCGGCCCGTCACGAGCAAATGGAGGAGGCAAGTATGATTTTTTATTTTTTTATTTTTTTTACACAATTTCAGGTTAAATCGATTTGAAGCACAAGGAAATTCGGCTTCAAGGCGAATCAAATTTATCCTGAAATTTAGATCAAATTCCACTTCGGTGGATTTGATTCGCTCATCTCTAGTTCTACGCCTTGTTCATTATTGAAGGGAGCACCCTGACCTTGATAATATGGTACCCACAGATTGCAACTTTTTCCAATTGTGGAATCAGGGGTGCAGTCTGATTCCCTAATTTATTAATTGGGTCATAGACTGTCTGGCAGGGTGATTTGGGTGCTATGTCCAATTTTTAAGGAACTTTCTGATAATCATCTTTCAAATGACTAAGGATGATGATTATGCATTAATGAAGTCTACTCCTCCAGCAAACATACAACTCTCCAAACACGTGAGCCGAGAATCCTCTTGCCAGCCAGTGAATTATAACCAAGATTTCTTAAGAGATATTATGAGTGAATTATGGTTTCTCCATTCTGGAGGTAATGAATGGAAGTCATCCATCAAATTGTCGTCACAAAAAGTTGGAGATGAGTTGATATTTCGGTGAACATATTCTCTATGTGTCTGTAATTAACATAATTACTCTGTACTGTGTGATTAGCAGGGGCCTGCCATCGATCATAGCCTACAACATAGCTATTGGAGAATTCCCATACATTATGCCAAATGGCTTTTTTTTCCATTAAAGGGGTATTCCACATTTTAATGCCTCTGTATGTGTAATAAAAAAGCACTTAATTGTAGTCTAAAGAAAGCTTCTGCCTGGAAGACCCAAAGACCCTACTGCTTCTCCCACTTGACTCCTAAAATCCAGGAAGCAGTGCTAGCAGCCATCTTCATCGCTTAGTTATAGGGCCTTGAAATGTTGGAACACTACATGAGCACTCGTACTGCTGGGTGATTAACAATGTAGGATCTCTATAGGAGTATGGAGATGACTGACGTGACCTGCCAGATGTGGCCTCTGTGGCTATTATGTGTGAACGCGTGTCCTAGATGTCTGTCACACTACATTGCCTATCTGAGAAAAGCCTAGATCAGGGATGGCCAACCTGCGGCTCTCCAGCTGTTGTAAAACTACAACTCCCACCATGCCCTGCTGTAGGATGATAGCTGTAGGCAGTGTGGGCATGCTGGAGATTACAGTTTTGCAGCATATGGAGAGCCTCACGTTGGCCATTCCAGGCCTAGATAGTTACAAACTAAAGGCACAATAAGTCAAGTGTCACAATGCTGGCCACCAATGGCTTCCAGCATTCCCCCACAGCCAGCCACAAAGCAACCGGCATCAGCAGAAGTTTAAGTGAAACTCCCGGGACCTAATGCAAAATTTATAACAGAGCCCTACCTACCATGTGCCATTTAAGTAAGAGTTATTGGGTCACCTCAGGAGCTGATACACCTTTATCATCTTCTATACAATAGCTCTGCTTTTGTGCATCTGTGCCCCAAAGTCAGTTACTCACCTGCTAAACACTAGATGTTTGGGAGACAATTGGCTGTGCTATTGGCATGCCATAAGATGAGACGCCATGGATATCATGTACATTGGAATTGCAGTCTACCAAACTCCTTGTAGAGATCACTTGTCTTCTCAAGTTTTCTCCCAATGGGTGGCATATGACAGAGGCAACCCACTTTACCTACTTAAAGGAATTGTATAGGATTAGAAAAACATGGCTGAATTCTTTCAAAAACAGCACCAAACCTGTCCACAGTCTGAGACATTGCAGATTCGTTCCACTGAAGTGAATAGCATTAAAGGGCATCTGTCAGCAAATTTGTACCTATGACACTGGCTTATCTGTTCCATGTGCACTTGACAGCTGAAGACATCTGTGTTGGTCCCATGTTCATATGTGTCCGCATTGCTAAGAAAAATGATGTTTTAATATATGCAATAGAGGTGTTGCTGTTACACCTAGAGACTTTGCTCTCTAGGCAACTGCCAAGCCTTCTCCACTTTGACAGGACCAGGCAGTGTAAACGTCATCACACCTGGTCCTGTCAAAGTGGAGAGGGTATTCTAGTTGCAGAAAGAGCCAAGCATCTAGATGTAATGGTAACACCCCCGTTGCTCCTAGAGGCTCATTTGCATAAATTAAAACATCATTTTTCTCAGCAATACAGCCACATATGAACATGGGATCAACACAATTGCCTTCAGCTGCCAAGTGTACATGCAAAAGGTCAGGTAGTTTCATAGCTACAAATCTATAGTGTTTGATATTGATAACATATCAACAAGATAGATCAATATCAAATCAGTGGGGGTCCAACACCTAGGACTCTCACTGATCCGACTGTATAGCAGCTGTGCTTGGTATCAGAACTTAGCCCCATTCAGTTAAAAGAGACTGAGCTCCAGGTAGGCCATGTGACCAACGAACGTGACATCACAGATCTAGGAAGAGGATGCAGAGTTCACCGGATTGTCGCAGCCTATTCAAACAGCTGATTGGCGGGGGTTCCAGGAGTTGGACCCCAGCTGATCTGTTATTGATGACATAACCTGTGAATAGGCCATCAATATCAAAGTCTCGGAAAACCCCTTTAAGCTGCAATATCATACACAACCTGTGGACAGGTGTGGTGCAGTTTTGGTAAGAAAGTGGTCACATTTTTCAAACCTCCGATAATTACTTTATGGTAGGTAGGCAGCCGAAATCAGCCTTATTGTGGACATTAGTCTACAGAATCTGTATGTACCATATAAATAATGATCACATCTTATTAAAGTTCATGGCAGAGTCTTGCCGTAGAAAGCTGAACCATCAGAGAGCGCTTCTTTTCCCGTGAATCTCACTAAATCCAATATTCTAGAAGCTGAATTGTCAGTAGAGCAAAATATTCAATTCACGTCAGAAACATTCCTTCCCTTAGGACACAACTGTTTGCTGGAGAAAAATAAGAGATACTGGTGAGAAGTCATATCTTCCTGCCGCCACTCTGATCCACTTAAGTTTGATGCCTGGAACGTGATCAACTTTATTTTTCTAGGAAATCCATATTTTGAATATTCTGCTCTTAAGTTCTCTGTGTTGTCAATTACTTGTGGGTCACATAGAGATCAGGGGTTGGTGGTCAATGTCCACGTAGAGGGAAAGGGAGATTTATATTTGTTATATTCCACCTCCCTTCCGCCATACTGTGAAATGTAAGGGCGTTAGAAGACCCTGGGAAACCACATGACCACGTGAAAGCACAAACCTTTAGGCTTAGAATCAATCATTGAACATGGAACCTGAAACTGAATTTCTATGTATATGCTTATTACTCTGGTAGAGAAGGAGCTACTGGTTCTCATTGCGGAGATCCAGCTGGTGTATGGAGACTCATATACAGTGCTCTATAGGAAATAGTATGGAAATTAGTTGTCCCACAGGAGGAAGAATATTTTCTCATATCAGCCAAGCCAGAGCTTCTTCCCTTTAGAGGAATCCCTGGTTTGATGGACATAAGTTTTCTTCCTTGTGGAGAAGAGCTACAGTAATTTGCATACATGTGTTTGTTATTGAAGGGATGCCCCATCTTTAGTCTACATGGTGCTGCAACCAATCTCTGGCCTCAGTGGCGACATGCTGTCCATGCTCACAAGAAATAGGAGGCTGGTGAACAATGACCCCGATATTATCAGTACAGGCTCAGTGGGGATCGAAGCAGCGATTCAGAACGTTGGACAATATTTATTTATTTATTTATTTATTTTTTAAATTTTAAAATGCCCCCTTCTGGAGATAGAGTGCAAGCGCTTAGTTATCTCCAACAGCCCTATAGCTTTGAATGGAGTGGCAGGGTGCATGTGTTCCATACTAACAGGGGAATAAGGGGCTCCCACTCTCACTTGGTGGGGGTCCCAGCGGTCAGGCCTCCACCTTTCACACATATTCCCTAGCCTTAAAGGGGTTATCCCATGAATAATATAAAAAATGAAAATCAGACATCATACAGTACATGAAAACCACTTTCTAACAAAGCTAGAACCAGCCCTGTACCTCACAGGGATCCAGAGATCTCCTCATTCATTGATCTGCTAGATTTATATTGAGCTGAAAGCTCAGGGGGAGTGTCTTTTCCACTGCAGCTAAGGGGGCGTGTCTCAGCTCTCCCTATCACATCTCAGAAAGCGTGTCCATGCTCTCCCTATCACGGCTCAGGAGGCAGTTGAAAGATGAATCTGAGCATGTGCGGTCCTCTCAGTGAGTAGGTCAAAGGAATAAGAAATTAAGTGGCACTATACATATACATTTTACTGAATAACTCACTGGCTATACAACATTTTAATTACATGCAATTACAAAAGTATTCAGATCCAGGAGCTGGTTTGAAAAATGTAGAATATTTTTCGTGGGAAAACCCCTTTAAATTCATAAATGCAAAAAGCAACATATAAAACAATTATCACATAATAAAATAAAAATTCCTAGGAACCTTGATTGGATACATAATGCACTTCATCGGATCTTTCTACCTTCATGCTTTATGATAAGTGATAGATTTGATATTATCCTGTCCTCATTCCTCATTGTTGCCCCCTGTTGGGCAATACTAGCCAATCTATGACCAACCAAAAAAGTTGAAGGAAGCGATGTGACAAAACCTCTGTCATGATAAAATACCTCCCAGAAGGGCAGTCATTTGATTGGGTTCCGCTCAGTCATGGGATTCAGCCAGTTCCTTTTAGTTCTCCAGATCCAGTTGTTAAAATTACAACTGGATCGGAGAACCTTGTTACCAGCTGAGTCCCGATACGGTGCTCTAGTGGTGGCAGCTGGAGATTCTTAGCTTAGCTTCTTAGTTTGTTATGTGTTTGTATGTGTTTGTATGTATGTGTACCATGTATATGGTGTATATATGTGTGTTGTATATATATGGTGCATGTATATGTCAACATGTGTCATGACGCCGCATATCTGCCGTTGAGTAGGGGACCTGTTGTTAAAAATTTGAATCCCACCTCTGGTTCCGCTTACCTCTTTTACCTATGAGCTACTCAAAATAACAATATTTCGATTTGATTTGGGTATTTAAGATTGGATTCCCACCAGTTGGACAGATCCCAGGTGGATATATTCACATTTTGTCTCAAGACAGAATACAAGATATAGATTCAGTCAACTATAATTAGTAGGGAAAGCAAAGAAAGAGGTGACAGAGACATTGGCTGTACGACAGCTAATAGGGCAGACAATGGTACCTACGAGATAGCAGCACCCCCCCCCCCCCAAAAAAAAAGGCTCCCCATTAATAGCTCACAGGATAAAGAATACCTATAGCGACATTACATAAGGATCCACGGACAGATACCGTAGCTTATTGAGATAACAATACCTTTAAGACTCCTTACTTGTAAAATAATATGGACCCACAACATTAAAAATTAAAAACAAATGAAATATTTTGCAAAATAAGGTGAATTTTAGGACTTCATTAATGTTACATACAGTAGAACAAATTAACTAAATGTTACGCCCGCCCTCACGCCCTAATTAACGGAGCACACAATTTTGCTGAAACTTGGGGAAAAAGGCCACTTAAAAGTTTCATAAAGAAACTCCATAACCCCTTACTACAGCAAAATAAATAAATAAAAAAACAAGAAAATGACTTTGCTCTTTAACTATGAGATCAAGAAAAAGTAGCACAAATTAAGACTCTTTTTACGACCTTTCCCTCTAAACTGTGTGATTTTACGATATTTTCTTGCCCAATTTGGCAAATGCTTTCCTAACTTTGTTGACTGATGGCCGTAGAATGTGCCATACCACTTAGGTAAGAAAAAAAATGCATTTTTGAAAATTACAGACCTTGATTTCCCCAGTTTCCTATATTGAAAATACTCAATGAAAGGTTGAGGGAGCGCAGAGTGAATGTAATTGCTTTGTGACCTAATTATGCTGGGCGATGTATGACACATAGAGCCAAGCCACCGGTGTTTTACCCGCTGCAGGTCTGGACAGTGCACAGAGTATGTAAGGCGCTCGAGAGTCAGGATAGAAAGGAGAATTTAGACTTAAGATGCATTTTATTGACCTAATTTTTCAATACAATTAGCATATATTCTATAGTATCATCAGTGACATGTTCTTCATGATAAAGTTGTGTGTGTGGGGGGGAAGGGGGTATACGGTCTTATATCAAGCAGTATATGGTCTTATTATTAGTGTTTCCATTTTTTTCTTTTTTAGATACTTCTATGATACTTCATTAAAGGGGTTGTGTCATCTCAGATATTGGGGTATATCACTAGGATATGCCCCCAATGTCTGATAGGTGGGGATCAAGTCCAGAGAGTGCACCGTGCATGCGTGGCCGCCCTCCATTCATTCCCACGGGAGCGCCGAAAATATCCAAAAGCTGATTCGGCTGTTTCCATCAGCCCCATAGAAGTGAATGGAGCAATGGTCACGCTTGTGTGGGGGGCCTCTCATTCATTTCAATAGGACTTCCGAAAATGGCTGATTAATGGCTGATCCAAAGGAATGAATGGAGGCCGGGCATGTGATGTGCACCCTCCGGGACTTTGCTAGCTCTGTTTTAAGTATAGGTGCAGGTCCCAGACCACATCTATCAGATATCATATCCTAGCAATATGCCCCCGATGCTTGAGATGGGACAACACTTTTAAGTTTCAAGGGTCTTTTTACAAGGACCGATAACTCTCTAGAACGAGCACTAATCAACAATAAATTGGCGTTCGTTAGTAGAGTATTTTACATGGGCCGATACAAACTGTATGGTGGATGAATTATCGTTATTGCGGCCATTTATCCCCCTTAATATTTGCATATTGTCGGCATCACCTCCTCTGTTTACATGGGTTGAAGTGCTGCCGAGAAACAACGACCAGCTGTTTGAAGAGAAGGCAGCCCTCTGGAGAGCGCTACTTCCTCTTCATTACACTGCACATCATCTCGGAAGTGCAGTGTAGTTACTTGAATAGAGCGAGTACCTACCATTATGCTACACCACCGCTAGAGAGGAGATGACACGTAAAGTATTAAAGAGAAAGCAGTGGTCGCATGGAGCACCTCCTCCACTTCAAACAGCTGATCGTCGAGAGTGCCAGGTGTCGGACCCTCGCTGATCAGATATCGATGACCTATCCTAAATAAATACTGCCTGAACAACCACTTTAAGAAATAGACCCTGGAGCAAATCATTTGCACCAAAGTCACCAAAAATGGGGTTGTCTTCTGTTGGGTCTTATCCTAGAAAATGATTATTCATTCTCATGGCAGGTCATCATTATCACATCAGTGGGGGTCTGAGTCCCAGGGCTTCCGCTGATCAGCTGTTTTAGGGAGCCACTGCGTTCACCGAAGATCTAGTGAGCGATGCAGGCTCCCGACAGCTTTCCGAAGACGGTGCCATACGTTGTATAGTGGCAGTGCTTGGTATTACAGCTCAGCCCCATTGACTTGAATGGGGCTAAGCTGAAATGAGGCCATATGACCGATGTACAGTGATGTCACCAGCCTAGGAAGAGGCTGTTGCACTCATGGCTCCTTCTAACAGCTGATCGGCAAGGTCCTGGGTGTAGCACCCCTGCAGATCTGATACTGATGAGCTATCCTGAGGATAAGTCATAAATATCTTTTCCTGGACAACCTGTTATATTAAGGGCCTATTATGTCAGAGCAGGGACCTACCCGAAATTCCTAAGATGTAGAGATATTTGTTTGGCGCTCTACCAAGGTGTTATCTGGTGTTTTATGATTGAGAGATAACACCTTGTAGAGTGCCAAACAGATATATCTAGATCTTAGGAATTTTGAGTAGGCCCAGGCTCTGACATACTAATAGGCCCCTAATGGTATAATGACAAGTACTCGCTCTATTCAAGTCATGTGCAGAGATGGTGCAGTGCAATGGAGAGGAAGCAGGGTAAAGGTAGCATAAAACCCAGGAAGTAGTGTAATAGGTAGCATAAAACCCAAGAATATTTTTTTTTACTTCTTTATTAATCCATCCAGCACATTACCAAAGCTAGTCCAACGTTTCGATCCCGTCCCCGTCATCCAAAATTCCTGTGATATACCAGTCCAATCTTGATATCCCACTGATTTGAGACAATCACACAATTGAATTCATTTCCATTCCAAGAGGAAGAAAAATTACAATCAATTTTTCTCTCCAAGAAGAAGCTTGTTCTGAAGATTATTTACACCGTCACCTTCGCTCGCTCATTGTGTGTGACCAACAAGCCAACTCCACTGGAATGAATAAAACATTAACTTAGGCTTTAACTATGTAATATTTCATTTTCAGTAACTCTAATTGTTTTCCTCTGTCTGTAGAAAGTCGCTCGCACAAAGCAACCTCTCCTCAACAGCAAATCCATCACACTACAAAGCCATTCAAATGTTAGATTTCCCTTTCATTTTCCAAAAATGACACCTTCTTGGACGGCCGTCTTGAGAATGATACTTTTATCACGGCCATAATACACATCAATTGTGAGTAACAAGGTTCTCCCAACATATGTTTACATCTTAAAGACGATTCATCCCTCTCTTTTTTTTTTTTTTTTTCAAAATTGGTTTTTCGAGCCGAACATGGAAAACAAGCAATTAGAAGAGTTTTCTTTCTGTTTTCTCTTCCTGGTTACGTTGTATCCTCACTTGTACGATGACCTCGTTGAAATGCAAAGGGCATTGGTTAAGTGGCATTCATCAATAGATAGATGTTGCAGATGTTATGCCCAGTGTCTATACGCCTCTAATTAGCGCGACCTTTACTTGCTGCCTCCAGACGTAGTTCTAATATTCAGGCCCTCCTTTAATATTAGTTTATGCAGTTTTTTTTTCTTTTTGAAGCTTTTTTTTTTATTCTCAAGGGCTTCCTGAAATCTTGCATGATGGTATTAAGCTTAATGTTTCTAGAAGCAGTTATAGCCTATGCCCTTTTTGAAGTGTCCTCCTCCAGAAATATAGTCTCTGCATTATGTTTGCCTCCTTCCCTTAATGACTGCAGGGGAGGGATGCATTAGCCGCACCTCAGCCGGGTTGTGATAATCCTGATGTCTTGTGTGTGGGCAGGTGAACTCTGCTGCGTTTCCTCTCTTACCGTAATATGTATTTCAGTGATAATATAGGTCATTCATCTGGCAGAAATGTATTCCCCTTTCACTGATATTACGGTGAAATAAGATCAGGTCCCACTTCAGAAGATGGGTTTTCCTATGCAGCTTTCTTTAAGTGACTCACTTTTTTCCATCGACCAATATATCTATAGATGAAATCTTTGGCTTTGCCTTTATCTTGCAATTTTGAGGTCAATGGCTTGAGTACAAGCTATATATCTGCAGAAAAATCTGCATTGATCAGTTATTCTAGCTTCGGATTCCAGATGAAGTTAGAGAGTCTATTGGAAGGTTTCATTAAAATGTAAAGTAGGTAATAATAGTAAGGGAAATTTCCTTTACTCTGTCACCTGGTTATCCATTAATTCCAATAAACTAGCACTTAAAGGGCACTTGTTAGCAGGAACAATTTTATTAAACCAGGCATTCTGCCTGGTAAAGATGTTCCTGCTGAATAAAACAATACCTGTCTTGTGAATATTGGTTGTGGAGTTCTCGAGAAAAAATACTTTTTATTTGTTATCCAACTAAAGGCTGCAGTGCACAGAAGGGTGGAGCCTGATTCCCCTCTGTGTAGTGCTGGCCACTCCCCTCTGAAGCCCTGATTTACATAAAGAATAAAAGTATTTTTTTCTCAGGAACGCCAAAACCGATTTTCACAAGACAGGTATCATTTTAATCAGCTTGATTAATCCTAAGATAGGGTATGCCTGGTTTAATATGGTCGATACTGCTGATAGGTGATTAAAAAAGTTCTATGGGAGTTGTCTTCTCCCCCCCAGCAAATTAAGAAAAAAATATATACTTCTCATTCTCGTGGATACTTTGTCTTCGTAGATAAATCCAGGTAATTTTACAACCAATGCTCTCTGGAAAAATGTATGCAAATTAGCTCTCCTCCAGAAGACAGAAAATTATCTATCCTAACCCTATAGGGAGCTACCCTTTAAGTCAATGCCCCCTGAAACACCTACAAATGAGTGTTACTTCCTTTTGGAGGAGATTCTGGCTTGACTGAAACCTCTAGTCAAGTTTTGTGGCTGTTTAATGGGTTGGGCATCGACTTACAGGGTAGCTACCAATAGGTTACGATAGAGAAACTATTTTCTTTCTTTCTTTCTTTCTTTCTTTCTTTCTTTCTTTCTTTCTTTCTTTCTTTCTTTCTTTCTTTCTTTCTTTCTTTCTTTCTTTCTTTCTTTCTTTCTTTCTTTCTTTCTTTCTTTCTTTCTTTCTTTCTTTCTTTCTTTCTTTCTTTCTTTCTTTCTTTCTTTCTTTCTTTCTTTCTTTTTCTCCATTTCCCAGGGAACATTGCCTATCTATACGAGGGATGGCCAACCTGTGACTCTCCAGCTGTTGTAAATCTACAACTCCCTCCATGTCCTGCTGTAGGCTAATAGCTGTAGGTAGTCTGGGCATGCTGTGAGTTTTGCAACAGCTGGAGAGCCTCAGGTTGGCCATCCCTGGTCAATACCTATTAGTAGTCTCCACAAGTTTTGGGGGAGGATACCTCATGCACTTGGTTCTGAA
The DNA here is from genome assembly GCA_900303285.1 of Rhinella marina. NCBI lineage: Eukaryota > Metazoa > Chordata > Amphibia > Anura > Bufonidae > Rhinella > Rhinella marina. The sequence goes on from ONZH01016315.1 coordinate 47,780, forward strand.
GAGAAGGAGACATGTACAGGTTCACATAACCTATAGTACAGTGGAAGGAACTGTCTCTCTTCTTCTCATGGGCTGCCTCTATGGTAAGGTTGCCCTTGAGGGTGGGACTGTGACAATATCAATCTGAGAAAATTAGCTTGGTTCTCACTCTGGGCTGAAAGTAAGTGATAAATGATAGATCAAGCTTGGGGTGTCTTATATTGACTAAAAGAGCAGACAGTAAGCCGGGGTACAACTACTGTATAAGGCACTGATATCTAGTTGGTGGCACTCATGACAGTCAGGGCAGACTGGGAATATTAAATGTTAGAGGCACAGTTTAGAGAACATTCCTACAGGCGGTACGCCGCTTCACTCAGTGGCTATGGCAGCACAATGGCCTAATTGCTGCATTCAAGGACATCAGTTTTCTAAATGGATTGTTATAATTTGCGAGGAGGGAGGGGCAGGATTTTGCCCCGGAGCTTCGTGCTGTGTCGTATACATTTTGCATATAGTCAGTTATGATAAATATTTCAGCACAGCTTTTGATGCCGGGTCTTCATTAATTACTGTATATTTCTAGCTGCATGCTCTGCCACTTGACTAGGCCCATGAGCATCACCAGTAGAAAGAAAGGAACGAGGCAGCATCTTCAGTAAAAAGTGAAGCTCCCTGTTTAGCAGAAGTAGCGGAATTAAAACAAACTTGCTTTGCTCAACTTTGACACTAATCTGAATATTTTATGCAGCCTTTTGAGGAGCTGCCACAGTTCATTTTACTTTCTTGAGGTGGGGACAGGTGGAAAAGTAGAAAAAAAGCACAAATAGGCAGATTTATTGTGCACCCGGGCTCTCAGGTAATTTAACTCCTAGTCAAAGTCTATGTAATTGGAGAGGAAGAAAAAAAGTTCTTAGGATTTAGGTCAAGTACTACAAAAAAATCACTACTTTGACTTTGTCCGACAGGAGGGAACAAGAACAATGCAGAAGAGCAAAGCAAAGAATGTTTAAGCATGCCAAGCGCTGGGCTATATCTCAAAGAAAGGACAGAAAATTAGGCACACAGGAGAGCTGTCAGATCCTCTATACTACACCACACAGGAGGGAGAGATCCTCTATACTACACCACACAGGAGAGCTGACAGATCCTCTATATACACCACACCACAGAGGAGATCTCTATACTACACACACAGGAGACAGCTCAACATACTACACCACACAGGAGAGCCTGAAGATCCTCTATACTACACCACACAGGAGAGCCGACAGATCCTCTATACTACACCACACAGGAGAGCTGACAGATCCTCTATACTACACCACACAGGAGAGCTGACAGATCCTCTATATTACACCACACAGGAGAGCTGACAGATCCTGACAGATCCTCATATACTACACCACACAGGAGAGCCGACAGATCCTCTATACTACACCACACAGCAGAGAGCTGACAGATCCTCTATACTACACCACACCACACAGAGAGAGCTGACAGATCCTCTATACTACACACACAGGAGAGCCTCCGATCCTCTATACTACACCACACAGGAGAGCCGACAGATCCTCTATACTACACCACACAGGAGAGCTGACAGATCCTCTCTATACTACACCACACAGGAGAGCTCACAGATCCTCTATACTACACCACACAGTGAGAGCCAGACAGATCCTCTATACTACACCACACAGAAGAGCTGACAGATCCTCTATACTACACCACTCAGGAGAGCTCACAGATCCTCTATACTACACCACACAGGAGAGCCGAACAGAATCCTCTATACTACACCACACAGAAGAGCTGACAGATCCTCTATACTACACCACTCAGGAGAGCTCACAGATCCTCTATACTACACACACACAGGAGAGCTGACAGATCCTCTTATACTACACCAGACAGAAGAGAGCTGACAGATCCTCTATACTACACCACTCAGGAGAGCTCACAGATCCTCTATACTACACCACACAGGAGAGCTGACAGATCCTCTTCTACTACACCACACAGGAGCTGACAGATCCTCTATACTTACACCACCCATGAGACCCAACATCCTCTTATACTACACCACACAGGTAGGTTCCTAACCCAGGGAGCCAATCCTCTATACTAACCACACAGGAGAGCTGACAGATCCTCTATACTACACCACACAGGAGAGCTCACAGATCCTCTATACTACACCACACAGGAGAGCCAACAGATCCTCTATACTACACCACACAGGAGAGCTGACAGATCCTCTATACTACACCACACAGGAGAGCTGACAGATCCTCTATACTGCCACCACACAGGAGAGCTGACAAGTCCTCTATACTACACCACACCATGAGAGGCCGACAGATCCTCTATACTACACCACACAGGAGAGCTCACAGATCCTCTATACTACACCCACACAGGAGAGCTGACAGATCCTCTATACTACACCACCCATGAGACCCGACAGATCCTCTATACTACACCACACAGGAGAGCTGTCAGATCTTCTATACTACACCGCACAGGAGAGCTCACAGATCCTCTATACTACACCACACAGGAGAGCCGACAGATCCTCTATACTACACCACACAGAAGAGCTGACAGATCCTCTATACTACACCACTCAGGAGAGCTCACAGATCCTCTATACTACACCACACAGGGAGAGCTGACAGATCCTCTATACTGCCACCATACAGGAGAGCTGACAGATCCTCTATACTACACTGCACAGGAGAGCTCACAGATCCTCTATACTACACCACACAGGAGAGCTGACAGATTCCTCTATACTACACCACACAGGAGAGCTGACATCCTCTATACTACACCACACAGGAGAGCCGACAGATCCTCTATACTACACCACACAGAAGAGCTGACAGATCCTCTATACTACACCACTCAGGAGAGCTCACAGATCCTCTATACTACACCACACAGGAGGAGCCAACAGATCCTCTATACTATACCACACAGGAGAGCTGACAAGATCCTCTATACTACACCACACAGGAGAGACCGACAGATCCTCTATACTACACCGCACAGGAGAGCTCACAGATCCTCTATACTACACCACACAGAGAGACCAACAGATCCTCTATACTACACCACCATGAGAGCCGACAGATCCTCTATACTACACCACACAGGAGAGCCGACAGATCCTCTTATATACACCACACAGGAGAGCTGATAGATCTCTATCTTACACCCACAGGAGAGCTGTCAGATCTCTATCCTACCCCACACAGGAGAGCCGACAGATCCTCTATACTACACCACACAGGAGAGCGACAGAATCCTCTATACTGACACCACACAGGAGAGCTGAAAGACCTCTATACTACACCACACAGGAGAGCTGACAGATCCTCTATACTACACCGCACAAGGAGAGCTGACAGATCCTCTATACTACACCACACAGGAGAGCTGACAGATCCTCTATACTACACCACACAGGAGAGCGACAGATCCTCTATACTACACCACACAGGAGAGCCGACCAGATCCTCTATACTACCCCACACAGGAGAGCCGACAGATCCTCTATACTACACCACACAGGAAGAGCCGACAGTATCCTCTATACTACACCACACAGGAGAGCCGACAGATCCTCGGATATACTACACCACACAGGGAGCCGACAGATCCTCTATAACCTAACACCACACAGAAGAGCTGACAGATCCTCTATACTACACCACACAGGGGAGCCGACAGATCCTCTATACTACACCGCACAGGAGAGCTCACAGATCCTCTATACTACACCACACAGGAGAGCTCACAGATCCTCTATACTACACCACACAGGAGAGCTGACAGATCCTTTATACTACACCACACAGCAGAGCTGACAGATCCTCTATACTACACCGCACAAGAGAACTGACAGATCCTCTTTACTACACCACACAGGAGAGCCATGAAAGTGCTGTTCATTTGTGCATTATAAATTGTGATAAACTTCTGTTAACTCTAGATAATACAGATGGTGACACGTAATGTACGGAGATATCTGACCTCGCTTGGGTGTGATTTTTTTTTTCTTTATTTGCTCGGCTTCCTCCCTGCTCTATAGGCGTTCTCCATCTCTCTCCCGTCCTCTCAGAGTCTGGTGCTTACAAGAGAACAGTCATAGGGACTAATGAGAGATTTACTCATATCATCGCAGCACTTGAGAGCTTTCCCAAATCTAATAGCCAGAGATAAAGTCAGGATCGAAGATAATAAATTTTCTCAGCTTGCTCTTCCAAAGCATTATTACAAGCCTCATGTCTCTGCTTTTATTGATAAGTAGAAATAGGAGTTATAGAAAGAACGGCTATTTATAAAGGTGGCCAAATATAGTTTGGGTAAAGGTCTCCAAAGAAAGACGGGAGCTTCGTAAATGTTCCCCTGTGGTCCGGACACAAAAATATCTGTTGCATAATCCCCCCTTTTATTGCACCTCTATTTAGTTTTATGTTTTTTGGTAATTAAAGTAATAAAATTAATGTTGGGTCCTGGCAGAGAAGCTGATACACAACAATCCCACAGTGTCAATAAGAGGTTCAGCTCGGATTCTTTATCTGACGCACAGAGGGAGTTGAACTTGCGGAAATTAAAGGGGAAACGGCAATTGTTAGTTCTTTGTGAAGTGAGCAAACTTCTAGTATCTATGCAAGAAGAAGTCCTACCTAGAACTAAACAGGACATACAGTATAAGACAATTACAAAAATGGGGGGATAAAGAGAGGGGGGGTGAGAGGGAGGTGCAGAGAGTAAGATGAGGAGATAGAGAGGGAGAGAAGGAGATGAGAAAGGGAGAGTAGAGAGGAAATGGAGGGATATGGAGGGGCAGAGAGAGGGATGGTAAAGAGAGAATGGGGGGGCAAGAGAGGTAGGTGCAGAGAGGCAGAGGAGGAGAAAGAGGGAAGATAGAGGGAGAGGAGAAGAGAGAAGGAGGACAGAGAGGCAGGAGGAGGAGATAGAGGGGAGGAGGCACGAGAGAGGGAAGGAGGAGATAGAGCGAGGGGTGAGAGAGGGGAATAGAGGGAGATGGAGGGGTAGAGAGAGGGGGATGGAGAAGAGAAAAGGGGGGTGAGGGGAGGTGATGCAGAGAGGCAGAGGAGGAGATAGAGGGGGAGAGAAGGAGATGGAGAGGCAGAGACAAGGGAAAGAGGGGGACAGAGAAGAGAGAGGGAGGGGTTGGATAGAGGAAATGGAGGGAGATGGAGGGGCAGAGAGGGGTGGGGTAGAAAAAAAGGACAATTGGAGAGAGCGCAGAGAGATGAAGAGAGGGAGATGCAGTAATAGGAAGGAAAGAAATGGGGAGAAGGAGGAATAGAGAAATGTTTTAACTGTTTATACTATGCCCCTTAATACTGTCAATGTATGTCCCGATTCAGCGCAAAGCGCCGTTATACTCACCTCGAGTCCCAAGCCGTTGCCCCCGGCAATCTCCACAGCAGCCCTCATGTCGATCCCAGCAGTGAGAGCGTGTCTGCCAGCACCAACATTTCCAGCACTCTGGTGGCCTCCAGTGGTCAGAATGCAGGTTGCACACTGCAACTCCCTCTGGTGTCCAGTCAATAGCATTACAGGTAATTGCTGGAAATTCCCCCAGAGGTCACATGACATGATCTAATGGGATGGCCTATATAAGCCTCTTTCTGAGCACCAACTGGTGCCAGAGTATCAGGTCCTTTCCAAGTACTCCAGCGTTTTGTCCTCATCTGCCTTGACTCCTGTGTATCCTGACTTCGGCTAGATTCTGCACTACTTGCTTTGCACCTACCCCAGCTAACCACTTCCCGGTAAGGTTAAGCGACCTGCAAGCCCCCGGCAACCAAATCCATCCTGCCTTGCAGCGGGCTCTGGTGAAGACCGGGGGGCTTGTTAGTCTCCGCACGCTGGTACTTTTAAGTACTACTGGAAGCTGGCAAAGAGGAGCTATATCAAACCTGTAAGGTTTGTTACTGCAGCGACAATGTATGATATAATGCATTCATTGACCAAATAATACCACCGGTAGCGACCACATAACACTACTGACCTGACACTGGTGCAGAATGTTTTTGAGCTTCACTCTTGAGTTACTCCTGGAGGTCCTGTCTACAGGGACCCTAGGCAGTTTCCTTGAGGGGTGTGTGACCCGGACGCATCAGCTGCCTCTACTGAAGGAGTGCCATAGGCTGGTAAAATAGGCTTGTGGCCGACACACATCTTTAATTGCAGTATTATTTAGATTACTTTGTGTGCAGCTGTTTTTTGGTCACAGTATGTTGGTATTTGAGCAGTGTATGGTGTTTATATTATATGGTACAGTTTTTTTAGTGATTACACAGTATGAATTTTACATTGAATGACATTTTCTAAGTATTTTTTCTATGGCTATTTGTACAGTATAGAGTACGACAGGATACTATATAGGAGGTGGGTGCTTGGAGAGGGTGCTCCATGGGATCCCACCCATGTGCACCCATCTTTTCCACAGGCACCCCTATAACAGGAAAAATTGGTACTAACCTTCCCTAATTTAAAGCATACAATGAGGATGAGGTAATCAAGGGTCGTCCTATCCGGTGATGGTGGCGGTCGGGTGTTACTATAGGGTGCTGTGCCTGCCCACTATAAGAATCCATCGTGCTTACTTTTTAACATTTAATTTTCTTTGTGACTCTCATTGTGCAGCTGTGAATTATTATTGCTGTATTATAATAACCCGGTCATGATAATGGCGGTGTGGAGATGTATTGCCTCCTCTGACTGAATGCACACAGGGAGTGATTCCTGGCACAGCTTTCCGCCTCCTCTTCCTTGTGGTCAGTAGGAGTTTGCCCGTGACTGGTGCCATTAGGAGTAATGAATTATCCGGGCCCTGATTGGGAAGAGCATTGTACATTTACGAGGGGAGACATTGCGTCTTGTCGATTGTGGATCCGCCAAGCTCCAGGGGTCTCTGTGGGAGGATAGATTAAAGACGACACAATGTATCTGTGTGGGAGGACGGGGCGACAGCGACTGCCAGATAGCGCAGCAAATTACCATGCCAGAGCTGAAAACAACCTGTCAATATCTCCGCGTCTGATGCAGATACAGCACATATGCTGCATACATGGTCCTCCGTCTGCTGGTCTTTGTAGTGCAGCAACATTATAAAACCTGCATAGTAGAGGCTGCCCTATGGGCTTACATTATCAGTAATGTCATCCATTTTTTGCAAATTTCTGCACCTTGTAACTAATGTCATCACACATCACTGCCCATGACAACATCAGCACAGAGTACACTAATCTCCTGAAACACTCTGTACTGCTGGGGGATCCATCTCCCTTTACTATAAATATGTAACCTTCTGAAAGACCAACAAATTCCTTTCCTGAAATACTTGGTGCTTCTGTGACAACTCTAGTTCGTGGACTACAGTCTGTGACTTCACACATGACATCACCACATAGGACTCATTCACACGACCGTGGTTTGGTTCCACAAAAAATGCAGACCCATTCACTTCAATGGGGCTGTAAAAGATGTGGAAAGCACTCCGTGTGCTTTCTGCATCCGTTGCTCTACGTTACGTGGCCCGCAAAAATTATACATCATGTCCTATTCTTGTCCATTTTGTGGACAAGAATAGGCATTTCTATAATGGGCCGTCCGTTCCATTCCACAAATTTCGGAAGGCAATTTGCAGACCACAAAACATGGTACGTCCGTGTGAACAAGCCCATATTCTGTGCTGCGGGAGGATGCTGCTCCTCCCTCTATAGAGGGTGGAAGGTGGGTCAGCACTCCTTATTCTCGCCTTGCGAACATCCATTAAGCGGCGGTGCCTCCAGTGTTGGACCCCAGCTTGGTGGGTCCCCCAGTAACAGTCAAAGATAAAGCAGTACTGCGGCACTCGTTGTCTTTTCTTTCTTGTGTTTATTTCACCAACTTAGCAACGTTTCGACCAGTGTTGGTCCAACGTTGCTAAGTTGGTGAAATAAACACAAGAAAGAAAAGACAACGAGTGCCGCAGTACTGCTTTATCTTTGACTGCTCCTCCCTCTATGCTACTCTCATTCTGTGACCTTTCCACAAGTCCCCTTTCTCCTCTTCACAAGCAACATTGTCCTCACCAACATCATTGTATCACTGCACCTCCCCCCCAGAAGATCCTGAAATACTCTGTGCTGCTGAGAGTTGGCCAATGCCAAAGCAGTCCACGAAGGGGATAAGCTTCTCTAGCATTGCGGGTGACGCTAGGGAGGCTTGTTCCCGTTGTGCCCTGCTATTGGCCGCCCCACTCGCCGTATGTTTTGATCTGTGAGACGGGGGGATGCAGTAGCGATGCGAGTCTCGGGGAGCGGGGTAAGTATAACTTGTATGAGGTGCCCGGGCATTTGAGGGGGTATTATAGGGGTTGGATAGATCCATTGTCGGAGCCATCCTTGAAATTCTTGCTGTGGACCCCCTTCTCCATCTACAGACGGTGATTAAGAGCAGTTACCCCTCCAATATGCTATCATTTCTTTATTTACTTCAATGTATCACCTTCCAGCCACATATTGCCACTATGTAACAAAGAGTATAAAACAAAACGGCAGGTGTTTATCTGCAAAAACAACATAAAGAGGGAAAGTTTGTGTTTGTTTCCATTGAGCTTTCCGTCGAGGTTTGAGAAAACATCCTTTGTCCTAAATACACGGCGGTCGCGTCTCTTGTTTAATGACGGCCCGCTCTTCTTGATATGAAAGATTAAGTCTCCATAAAGAAGAAAACCTGACAGCATTTCCACACGTTATAACGTTACCCAGCTGCAGCACTATACAATTGGCAGCAAAATCTCTTTTTCCGCCGGGTTCCAGTGAATCGCCTCCCCCTGTGAGTTTTATTTGCAGATGCCAGAGCAGAAAACACATCTTAATTATAATGATATTTATGTGAGTTGACGGTGACTGGGTATTCATAATCATTTATGACCATAGCTACTGGGGGGAGCTGCTTACACTGTGCACAGACTTTGTAAAAGTGCATTAAAGAGTCTGGTGCCAGATAGAAACCTTTATATGAAGGCATCTATACAACACTTACAATACACCAGGCTGCACTTCCTCAAAGTACCAGCAGGGGGTCATATGCTATATGCATATGTTTTAGCTGAAGAGCCCCACTTGACCACAAAATCCAGACATGCTATACATTTATTTGCGCTGGTATCGGCGCTACAGTATAGTCACCAAGGTTGGATATTATAAGTTTTAGTATCCAAATCCAAATTGCATCACTCCTTGTCAGAAGATTAAGTATCTGTCTTTATCGAAGTTCCAGTTAGGGAGGCGAACCTGTATGCAGAGAGTCCTGGAGCGCGATGTAATAGCGTCCCCTCTTCTGAGTACATTCACTGTGTGCGCGCTGGCCCAGCCGGAGGCTGGTGTGCATGTGGGTAAAATCTCCTTCCCGTTGCCACAGAGAACCTTCTGTGTGACGTCACACTTCTTGGTAAAGATGCCTCTAAGGACCAAACAACGACCAACGCGTTTCGGAATAGCCGTATTCCTTTGTCAGGGACAGTTCGTCTCTCTCCCTTTGGTACTTAAAAAGGCTTCCCTCCCCTGGCATTGGCTGTACTCAGAAGATCAAGGAGAGAAATCTCCCCTCCCTCTTAGTCTTAAAGATATCTTTAATTTCTTTATTTTCTCGATTACTTTAGTGTTTTAGTTTTAATCATTATTGCAATATTAGACTAACATGGTTAGTAAATCCCCTTTTATCTCTCATGCAGTCATCCATTATTCAAACAAGTTGTTTTTGCATTTGCATATACTGCTCCATTGAGTTACTCTATTATTCCTCCTATAAAAAAAAAACAACTTTGTATTTCCCCTCCTATGCTATAAATTCATCTGAGTAGTAGGAAAAAACTAAGCCAACCATCATGGTGGCCACCAAAGCTAGTGTAGATATTGGAGACTTCTTTTTTGTGCAGTCCAAAGCAGCACAGTTTGATTTCCTTATGCATTGTGTCAAACAACAAACTCAGCTTTGCAGCATCGATTAAAAAATAATAATAAAAAAACCTCTCTGTGCTTCTGAAGCCATCTGCAGTAATTGTCTGCAGTATTTCACTTGAAAGGTCAGCTTCTTATGGGACTGATTTTTTCTAGTCACAACATACCCTACTGCCAGCAGTAAATCTGTTCACAGGGGAACATGTTCCATGTTACACATGATCCAGATATGAAACTGAAAAAATGTAGGAGGTTCCAGGGGTGACCTTCATTGCACTAAATATGTTCCAACATGGACCTGAACCCTATTGGTGACAGAAAATGGAGACCTCTACCGGAGGCCAGCTTCCCCTGAACTCCATAAATATCAGGCATTGAGCTGATCCTCACTATGACTGAATCCTACAAGTAAAATGAAGTGTTAGGTGATCACTAGAGTAACCTCTGATGCTCAACAGAAGACGCAAACATAGAACTGAATCCTAAACATGGAGCTGACTCCTAAGACGTCGGACTAACTCCTAAGACGTGGAACTGACTCCTAAGATATGTTACTGACTCCTAGGACCTAGAACTGAATCCTAGACATGAAGCTGAATACTTAGACATGGAGTAGATCTCGACAGAATACTAAAAATGTAAACCACCACAGGAGTAACATCTGGTACACAATGGACATACAGTACCAGTCATGGAAATAAAAACTGGACATGGAACTGAACCCTGGTAGTAAAATAAAAGGTAGACCATAATGAGGTGTGATCTCTTCTGAACTACTTATTAACCAGTTCTTGAAGTTCATTGTTGCTTCTTATGGACACTGCTAGCAGGCCGCACTACCTGGAAAATCTATGCAATTTAACTCTCCTTCGGGAGGAAGAAACTACCCGTAGCTACCCGTGAGTCAATGCCCAAATCATTAAAATCTTTAAAATATGGCTAATTTGTATCCCTAAGCACCAGACATTGAGCTAAACCTTACTAACTACAGGTGAACCTTACTAGTAAAATAAATAATTAAACACTTCCAGGAGTAACATCTTTGCGAAACCCAAACCCAAGCTTTTTCACCGAAGTCTGGGTTTGGGTTCGGTGTTCGGGTGATTTTATTATTTTCCATTATAACATGGCTATAGCAGAAAATAATAGCATTCTTAAGACAGAATGCAAAAGAATTTAAGGGTTAAAAAAAAAAAAAACTACTCACCTCGTTCAATTGATTGCAGAGTCTTCTATCTTCTTTCAGCAGGACCTGCAATGACATCACAGCGTTCATGATCGCAGGTCCTTCACTCATCCTATCTTCATTCAGCAGGTTCTTTGGCAGGTCCTGCTGAAAGAAGATAGAAGACACTGCGGTAGCATGATCAGGATCGGATGAGTAGTTGATTTTTTTTTAACCCCTAAATGTACATACTCTTGTGCATACATAACCTACAAAGAGCAATCATAAGTCCAAATAGCTCAAAAAATATTATTATAATTTTTATTAATACATACAATAGATAAATACATGATTAAAAAAAGTCACTATGGACAGGGAGTACAAAGAAGATATAACGAGTATGGCCCCCCTCGCATCATCAAATCCCTAAATAGTATGGGTAATTTAATAAAACCCGTAACCACTTATATATTGACTCTAAAGTCAGCCATTTACATCATAGATGTGAGGCTGATACAAACATATATATAAATTTAAGCACATATTACTTCCAAGTGGAACCATAAAAATATTCAAAATGTATCACATACCGGGGGATGAAGAAGTAGGGGAGCCACACACCCCAACACACGTTTCGGCCCACGCCTTCCTCTGGGGGTTTAACTCTCCTTGATAGTACATGTATATTTATATCCCTAGCCACTCAATCAATCAACCAACCAAACAGAGCCCCTAAATGTACATACTCTTGTGCATTCTGTCTTAAGAATGCTATTATTTTCTAATATAACCATGTTACAACGGAAAATAATAAAATTAAGTTCGGGTCCCCATTGACTTGAATGGTGTTGGGGTTCGGGCTCAAGTTCTGGTCCCAAACCCGAACTTTGACCTGAAGTTTGGCTGAACTCAAACTTCCACAGGTTTGCTCATCCCTTATCCTGTGTACGGTAGAAGATCCAGACATGGAACTGAACTCTACTGAAAACTAGACGCAGAACTGAACCCTACTAGTAAAAGGAAGTGCATCTTGATCTCAGGAGTAACATCCAGTGGACAATAGAAGACCCAGACATGGAACTGAATCAGTCTCAGACTGGGGTTCCTTGGGCCCACCAGAGGAAATTATTTGCAGGGCCCTTATATCATTAATAAAGTCTATACTGTTCACAAGTATAGCGTTCAATGGATATACAGTACTGTGCCGGTCACAGAACTGAAAACTGGACATGGAACCGCTACTAAACCCTACTGGAGGAGAGATAGTGCAGGCTACTCTCAGAAATAACATCCATTGTATTTTGGATATACCAGTCATTGAGTAGAAAAGTGGACACAGAACTGAGCTGAAACCTTCTAGAACAGGGATCAGCAACCTCCGGCACTCCAGCTGTTGGTAAACTATAACTCCCATCATTCATACTTGCTCTGCTCTTCTAAGAACTCTCATCAAAATGAATGGAGCATGCTGGAAATTGTAGTTTCACAACAGCTGGAGTGCCAAAGGTTGCTGATCCCTGTTCTAGAAAAATATAGTGTAGGCTGTTCTCAGGAGTAACAACCTATGGACAACAGAGGAACCAGACATGGAACTAAATCCTTCACTTAGCACTGAACTCTACTGCTAATCAAAAATGTAGACTGTCCTCACAATATCTGGTGTTCTATGGACATACTGTACCAGTTATGGAACCAACAGCTCAACATGAGCATGAACACTACTCATAAAAGACATTATGTAGTAGACATGGAACTGAGCTGAAACCTTCTAGAAAATTAATGTGTAGCCTGTTCCCAGGAGTAACAACCTATGGAGAACAGAGGAACCAGACATGGAGCTAAATCTTAGACCTAGGACTAAACACTACTGCTAATCAAAAATGTAGACTGTCCTCACAATATCTGGTGTTCTATGGACATACTGTACCATTCGTGGAACCAACAACTCAACTCAATGAACCCTACTCATAAAAGACAGTATTGGGTCTACCCAAGAGTGAAAAACAATGCATTCAGTATGTAGTAGACATGGAACTGAGCTGAAACCTTCTAGAAAAAGAAAGAGTAGGCTAGTCCCAGGAGTACCTTTGGGCAACAGAGGAATCAGACATGGAGCTAAATAGAAAATGTAGACTGTCCTCACAATATCTGGTGTTCTATTGACATACTTTACCAGTCATGGAAGCAACAACTCAACATGAGAATAAACCCTACTCATAAAAGACAGTATTGGGTCTAACCAAGAGTAAAACCCAATGCATTAAGTATGTAGTAGACATGGAACTGAAAACCACATATAAAACCAATACAAAAAAAAAAAAGTAGACTGCCTTGGTATAACCTCCCCGGGATGACGCATGGATGGACCTTACAGTTTACGAAGAGTTTCCCCTTATGACGGCATTGGTAATGGGAATGTAAGTCATGATAAAATGTTACTCCAGTTCTTTTCTTTACAACAATGCTGGAAGGTAGATTTCATGAGCTCAGATCCGTCTCCTGTTTCCCCCTCGTGATTTGAATACTTAGAAAACAAATCAATGAAATCTTTGTATTATTTCTATATCTTTAGTTTATAGCCGTCCTCGGTGCACCCGGCTTACTAACGATTGCTCTGTGTTCATACATCAGCCCCTGTGCGCTCAATGTGTGTGTGTTTTATTTTCCCGAATATTCGAGGACATACCTGCAAACGGTTTCTGTCCGCTGGAAATACAGCCGGCAATTTCCCTTTAATATTTATATTTGCAATAAAAAGCCGGTGACCTGTTGGTCATTTCAAGTGAAGGAAGAAAGAAAACTTCCCAAAGGCAAAATAGATGCATTAAATAATACATTATTGAATAGATTCCCAGGCTGCCGTATTGAATCCCAACCAAAGTTCAGCTGCAAAGAGATAGAAAAATGTCTTCATAAAGAGTAATTTCTTTACCTAGCTTAAACATGACATAAAGGTTTTAGATGGGATACTAAAGAGCTCGAGCGCTCGCCGCTTACCTGAGGAGGAGCTTTCATTAGGCTCGTAAACCCTCTCCATTCTTATGCCTGGTATATTATTACATTTACGGCTTAATGAGTGGAGTAAGGGAGGGGGCATTTTTGTTTTAATACCCAATTTAACCTTAGACTCTTTTTTTTTTTTTTTCTTAATAAAGTATGCACATAGAATTTTAGCTGATGTAGCATCATGACACCGCAAGTGGTGATGTCATTTTAACACATTTGCTGAATCCACCTCGTTGACCGTTCTAAGGGCTCATGTGCCAAAGAGATATATATATACACACATATTTTTTTTTTTTTTTACTTACCCTGTACACATCCTGAGTTATATCCTGTATTAAACTCCAGAGCTGCACTCACTATTCTGCTGGTGCAGTCACTGTGTACATACATTACTTATCCTGTACTGATCCTGAGTTACATCCTGTATTATACTCCAGAGCTGCACTCACTATTCTGCTGGTGCAGTCACTGTGTACATACATTACATTACTTATCCTATACTGATCCTGAGTTACATCCTTTATTATACTCCAGAGCTGCTCTCACTATTCTGCTGGTGCAATCACTGTGTACATACATTACTTATGCTGTACTGATCTTGTGTTACATCCTGTATTATACTCCAGAGCTGCACTCACTATTCTGCTGGTGAAGTCACTGTTTACATACATTACTCATCCTGTACTGATCCTGAGTTACATCCTGTATTATACTCCAGAGCTGCACTCACTATTCTGCTGGTGGAGTCACTGTGTGCAGACATTACATTACTTATCCTATACTGATCCTGAGTTACATCCTGTATTATACTCCAGAGCTGCTCTCACTATTCTGCTGGTGCAATCACTGTGTACATACATTACTTATGCTGTACTGATCTTGTGTTACATCCTGTATTATACTCCAGAGCTGCACTCACTATTCTGCTGGTGAAGTCACTGTTTACATACATTACTCATCCTGTACTGATCCTCAGTTACATCCTGTATTATACTCCAGAGCTGCACTCACTATTCTGCTGGTGCAGTCACTCTGTACATACATTAATTATCTTGTACTGATCCTCAGTTACATCCTGTATTATAATCCAGAGCTGCACTCACTATTCTGCTGGTGCAGTCACTCTGTACATACATTAATTATCTTGTACTGATCCTGAGTTATATCCTGTATTATTCTCCAGAGCTGCACTCACTATTCTGCTGGTGAAGTCACTCTGTACATATATTAATTATCTTGTACTGATCCTGAGTTACATCCTGTATTATACTCCAGAGCTGCTCTCACTATTCTGCTGGTGCAATCACTGTGTACATACAGTACATACCCTGCACATACATACATGGTTCTCGTTAGTGGACATGTGCCATATATCAGGATTCTGATCTTGTGTAAATAAAGAGCTGCCACTTGGTTTCTGAATCTGGGATATTCTCCATGAACTATTGATTTCATCCCTCCCGTTATATATAGAAGTTACTCTCATTCCTTTTTATTATCATGACCAAAGAAAATTACGTTCGACCATCCTAAGCACATGGACTGTAAAGTTCAGTTTCTAGAAACATCAACTATAAAATCTGTCTCTGAGGTCTCCAGAAATAATATTGTGAGCGTCTTGTGTAACTATAAAGACGGCAGATGGCCGCGTCCCAGAAATACAACAAGAGTCAAGGCCGAGATTTCATTATCTACTGTGAGAATGCTTTGCTCTGATTGGCCCCGGCGGATGCATTACCTCGACTGCCAACTGTCCCTAATTTCCAGGGACCAACCCTAAATTTTAAGTAAAATTTTTGCTGATTGTGCTGCAAGTTCCCTGGCTCTGAAAGCCTCGGATTTTCTATTGTTATGCATAACTCAGATGGCCATATAGTGTATATCAGATAATTGGTGGGGCCAGCCGACTATGTAATGTCTACAGTGGTGTCCAAACTTTTCCCTGGAGAAAGAAGAGCCGTGATGTTGAATTTAAACATTCTTATCCCATTCGATCCATAGGGAGATAATACGTCTGCAAAGCATTCGGTCAACAGCTGTCCAAAGTGTATGACTGATGGAAATATTATCATGAACCAATTACAGTAAATGCACTACATAGAAACAGCGCAGTAAGTCAAGGGTGGACTGGGAACTTAAAGTGGCCCCGGAAAAAATACTAAAAGTGGCCCCATTTTGTAGTTGGGTCCAAATTAATGGTAGGCAGGGCTAGCAATACCATATTGTGGCACATTCTACCACCCCAACAGAACCAAAGACCACAGTTCATCACAAAATACTGCAAGACGCACAAAATACATCCCCAAAGACTACTACTACTGGCCGGCCGTGAGGAGGGCCAAGACGACCCCCTGGGCATCAGCCCACCAGGAAATTTCCCTTTAAGGTCTATGGTCAATCCACCTCTGCAGTTATGAAGGATGTGGTGATTGTAGTTGGTCCTGTGCTGTGGAGTCTAAGGCTACTTTCACACTTGCGGTAAAGGTAACCGGTAGGCTGTTCTGGCAGAAGAACACCTGGCATAGTTGGATATGGCCGTGCACCACCGGAGCCTCGTTTGTCCAGCCAAAACTCAGCACTCATGCTGGAAACTGGCCGAAGCCCTGCCAGATCCCATTATAGTCAATAGGGCCTGGCGGTAAATGGCAGTATCCGTCTAGGCCAAATCCGGTGAACTCCAGCAGGAAGTGATGATCGAATCTCAGGAAAAATTTGAATAGTTACAAAGCCGTATTTCCTCATCGTTCGTGGTAGTGAATCAATTTAACCTGAAATAGTGTAAAAAACAAAAACAAAAAATCACACTTACCTGATTGAAGATCATGCATGAAATCCCGTGCGCAGTGACGTATGATGTCACCATGCCGACCGGTGTGATGATGTCAACTCGGTCAGTGTGAGATTTCGTGTCAGATCTTCAAGCAAGATGGCAGAGGGACGGCCCATTGAGAGCACATGGATCAGGTAAGTGTGATTATTTTTGTTTGTTTTTTACAATTGTACACCAGATGTCGTGATCATGTATGAACAAGGCATCTGAGAAGTACAATGATGAGAGGGCAGTGCAATCGCCGCTCCCTGTCATTGCACCCACTACTTACAAAGAAATACACTTTGTGACTAAGTAATTAGTCACAAGGCAAAAATTTTTGTAAAATTTGGCGAAGCAGCTGAATCAAATTTTCAAATACTTTGTTCATCTCTACCAGCTGGCTCTTTCTCTGCCAGAACAGCTTGCTGGATATCTTTCCCAAACATGTAAAACTAGCCTAAGAGGGCACAAATGCAGTTTTTACATTCCTGCCCAACTATACCTAAGGCTAAGTTTCCTGTCAAAGTTGTGCATGTTGAAGTGTTGAAGAACACTACGCCAAAGGTGACTTCATGATGGGGACAGCCTTGGACCAGTGAATCAATTGTAAATGAATCAAATTTGTCTCAATCTTCCCAAAAACTCTGATTATTCATAGCCATACAGGTCATGGTCACGCCAACATTACTACTGAGAACTTGAAATAGGTTGCATCCTTAGAGCATTCCATGCAACTTTTCAAGCCAACCTCAGCACTTTCATTTTGGGTCAAATGTATTTGTAATCATAGCTGAATCAAATCTGCTGACCAATTTATTAGAATCTAACCTGAAATTAATTTCAAGAAATGTGCTCATCTCTACCTCGGACCTAAGAAAAGGTCCACATGGCTTTCCTGTTGTGTTTTACGTAGGTATCTCCTAATTAGTGTATGTGCCTTTTACGTACATAGATTACAATGTACTGGAATAAATCTGTTTTCCATTGTTTTATAATAAGATAATAAAGACAGTTAAAGTCTAAGAAAGTAAAACAGCAAAAAATAAATAAGCAAAATAAAGGCTAAATGCAATAAAAAAAAACAAAAATAAGTGCAAAAAAAAAGAATAAATAATAAAAAAAAGCTCTGCTTGTGCCATGTTCTTCTCTATCCACAATATAGGAAGTAACTAAGTGATTGCTGGGGGTCCAAATGTAGGGATCCCCACCATCCCGAGAACAAGAGTCCGGGGGACCCATACTCCAATGTGATGAAGTGGTATCCTTTATGGGTCTTCTGAAATTAGCGAAGTTCTGTGCTATCTCCAGTGGTCCCATAGAAAGCTCGACCTACTGCGCCATCACATCGGGGGAATGGGACCCTTGTTCTCGGGATTGGTGGGGGTCTCAGCATTCAGTTAATTATCCCTTATCCTGTGAATAGGGAATAGCTTCCAAACTTTGAACACCCCCTTTAAATCAAATTAAAAAATAAAATAAGAAATAAAAATGCCGACTCAAAGCCAAAATTTGCCTAGTTCCTAAAGGGTTAATATTAGTAGTCTAAACCTAAAATAAATCTAGCTAATAAAGGTGCAATTTGATGGAATTGACCTCAAATATATCAGATAAAAAATGACTTGGGGAAAAAATTTATTTGAATATCAATAAATCAGATTCATTTTGTGCAGTCCTTTCTAGAAGTCAAGGTATTACAATATCATTGATTACATCCATTACATGTGATAAATAGAAGTCGGAGGGTTCTCCAGTGGCCATATCCGTGAACGCCTTGTCTCTGTCAGGCGCTGCGCACACTAAATTAATATTTTAGTTTCCTATTTTCTCTGACGAAACGTATAATCACAAACCATCAGTGTCCTGTGGCTGAGTGGAAATGAGAATACAGCAGGCCCTAGAAAATGATGCTGTGCTTTGGGCAGAGCTCATCCAAAGGTCTGTCCACTTGAAGAAGCCATCACGCAAAAAAAAAAAATAAAAAATCATTATCTGGAATTGCCTGGGGTCCGTGACTTCTTGATTCCTTTTTAACGACGCGGCCATACGATGGTATAGATCACTGAAGTTATTCTATTAAATTGCATTAGAAGTGATGAATGTTAGGAGACATCTTAAGAAAAATCATTCCATGTGCCGGCTTTACCTCTAGGGTTTATTTAAAAAAAAAAGGTAAAAGAAAAGTTTACTGTTTTTTTTTTTTTTTTTTTTAATTCAAAACAAATTGTAAAATTGTACTTTGAAGGACTCAGGTGCAGAAATCATAAAGTATCATGCAAATGGTCAAGCAGAGTCGAAGCCGTTTGGAAATATACATATTTTTATCTCTCAGCCAACATGGCCACGGCGTTTCTAAATCTGATGCTCGGAGGCTTGATTAGGTTGTTTATGCTGTTTAGAAGGGAGCTGCAGGCCAGGATTCACTTTCAAACACGCACAGTATATGGCAGCACGTAAGGGGAAATGGATCTAAGCTTTCTAGGGATTAAGGATATCTCGGTTCTTGGAATACATTTCGAAATTGTAGAAGGCCATCGGCAGTTCTATCTGCTCACACTTTACCTGCGTCCATTACTTGGGTAGTTATCTACCATTTAGCAGCTTGTTATGACCACGTTGACATGATGGTATCTAAGGATAAGCTGGTGCTCTATATTTATTGGAGAGGGATGTGGCAATTGACGTTCTGTTTTCCAGATGGGTTCATTGAGCCATAGAATGGATATAACCAAACCTTTTTTTATTTTGTATTTGATTAAAACCATTGTAGAAACCCATAAATAGGGTTCCATCAAGGGTGCCATGCTTGGTGCATCTTAGCCATTGACACCACAGCTGTATCATATGCAAGTGGATAGAAATTGTAAAAACCTACATTAAAAAAGAGAGTCATGGGAACAGAGATGTACAAAACCCTACCCTTTAATTTTGGCAAATGTCTCCATCTCTAGGACCAAACTCAAGAGCCAAATAATAGTTTTTATTCATCATTACCATGTTTTGGTTGGAAATGTAATTTCCCAGACGTTCAGTTGTTGAGTTTCTTCACTTCTCCTCCAGGAAGCTGATCATCATGATCAGAATACCGCCCCAGCAGAACCAAATACTGCTCCCCTCACCATAGTATTCAACTGTATCACCATCATGAGGACAGTAATACAGTTGAGTTCAGGAGGGCACCTACGGCTGTTGAGCATCAGATCATTATGTACCATCAAGAAAGCTTGAGTGTCCCCCTGGACATCGGCCCACCTGGAAATTTCCCTGTAGGATCTATAGCCAATCCCCCCCTGATAGTTGGAACATTCCGATGATGTTCTGCTCTGTGTCAGGACTGAGAGCACCACATACCTCTTAAATATCATGCACTTATGTGTAGCATTTGAAGATTAATCAAACCTTTTACTCATAATGCAACCCGTTGTCCGGTGGGGCATGGTGCCATCAAGGATTTGAACAAGATCCTCCGGGCAGCCATGTGTTTCAGAAATGCATAAAATGAAGGCACATGAAACTTTATACAAAGTCTTCATTGTGCTGAGCAGCTGAAAAGAAGTTAGTTATGAAAATGTGATGGGATAAATCAGAGAGGTCTCCTACTGTGTGCATGCCCATAGCTGCTAAGGTTCTTGGCACTGCACCGGCGACTCCCTCTTGCCAAGGCTTCTGTTTGATGCTTATCATCGGATGTGTGCAGCTTTAAGACTGGAGGGATCATTACCTTCCCCAACAAAAGATGTCACTCAGAGCAGGCAGCTGAGGGGATAAGGATTGTTAGCACTGAAAGTGTGGGACCTACGGCATCAACCCCCTACCGTCACAGCTGCTGTGCTACACTGCAAAGCAAAAATCTCCATTTCTCATGGACAGAAGGAGAGATTTACGGGGCTCTATATTTCATTCTTTCAGCTGAATGACGCTTCGGATGACCTTGATGGAGCACAAAACCCTTATTTTTCCTCAACGCTTAACCATTTAGCAGCAGCTATAAAATAATTACAGTATGAGCTGTAGCTTTGTAGACGCGAGCAGAACAGTAAGAAAGTCATTTGATTCTTCATGTGGCGGTAATTTATAGTGATATTATAGTCTAACAGATGGAATGGCACAAACTTCACTCTGAAAATAGAGTTCTCATTTGATATTCATGTGAAAGTCTGAATCTTTGGATATGATAATGGGATATGCTGGAGAGAACCAATTATGGAACCATATTCCAATGAAGAACCACTATTGTAGGATAAAAGAGTCAGACCCCCCCACCCCACCTCTTTACCAATATTTAGTACATTAGTAAAGCTTATTGAGACGTCTTTGAGATAACTGCCCGAAATGAAAAGCGGTCTCCAGGGAGGTAGTCTACTCGATGATGATGGCCAGTTTGCAAAATGTATGATGGAGCTGAAAATCTGCTCTAGATAAGGGTGTGGTCCTCTAAGAGGAGGTAGTTGGGAGAGGCTTCATGACAATTACCAGGTCTTCAAACCATGGAAGATTGACTATAAAAAAGTTGTGACCCAAAAACGCAAGAACAAGGTACCTGTGTCTCATTTCAATGGAATACTGATTAAGCATGGGCACCACCGCTACATTCAAAGTGAATGGATCTGCACTGTGCAGGCATAGCCAAGTGCTGTACTCAACTATCTCCATCGGTCCCATAGAGTTAAATAGAGTGGTGGTGCAAGTATTACTGTTGCGATAGGGTACACTGGCCCCCTGTTCTCATTGGTTGGTAGGGGCCCCACTGGTCAGACCACCACTAATCTGAAATGTATCCACTATCCAGTGAATAGGTAATGACTTATTTTAACTCCAATTCAGTGGATCCTCATGCCTACAATGATAGGCGTGAGGAAAGAAGGACCACAGTGTTGGATTTCACCATGTTCAATCCTTCATTTCTTCAGGGAGACTACCAGAGTTGTCCTACAGCATATTTATGTTTTCTCCCAAACGTAGGGGTTGATTGGGAGAGGTCTTTTATAAAGATCTTTTATACCTAGGCTTGTAACCATGATGAAAGGTCATTCTCTACTTCTAGTGGAAAGAAGGTTGCGTCATTACTATAAATGGGATTCTTTACTGTAAGAACGGTGAGAGTATGGAGCTCTCTAAAAGAGGAGGATCTGATGCTTGATTCCTTGTTCTAGAAGGCTCCGGATGTATTTCTTGAAAGTAATAATATCACAAAAAGGTCAGACCACCACTTATCTGAAACTTATCCCCTATCCAGTGAATAGGTGATGACTTGTTTCAAATGCAATACCCCATTCAATTTCTGCAGTAGATGTGCCGTTTGAACTTTGGTGGCTCCGCACAAGGGTTAGCTCTATTGCCATCCAATGGGGGTAATCTAGAAGATTAATTGAAGATAGTGCAGACATAAGTAGTCTGCTACTCATCTCAGTGATTGTTTTTTTTTTTTCCTGTGGTTCAGCCAAAATTCTCCAAAGGTATGTTCCATGAACGTGAAAGAGGTTGTGGAAAACCAGGTAAAATGCATACGATTTGACAAAGACCTATGAGAGTTAAAACATTGATTTGTTTCGTGTTGGACCTGCTAAAAATTAAGATGTTTTGGGACTACGTTGGATGCGGTCACTTCCCTTCTTTTTATGCATTGGATATGGATTGTCATCATATTTGATGCAGATTTTGGCATGGAATCCACATGGATATCAGCATCAGATTCAACCATGTGAGTATGTGAACTCAACATCACATACTCACATATTTTTATGTGCATCAAGTCAACACTTGGTTACTGTATAAAGAGACTTTGTCCAGAATCTTCCATCTCTGGATCTTCTCACTGATGAGGTTATTATTTGTTTTAACCATCTTTTGGATAGTCATCCTCTTCCACTGTCTATATGTTATACATTATATCATACATGTTACTACATGATATCTCACCTCCTCAATGTACAACAATCAAACTCTAGACTTTATAGGTTGTTTTATCTGACACAATATTAGGCATCAGGAAAGAAGCATCACAGTTAGAGATGAATGATTCATTCAAAATTTTATTCACCAAACTTTTCATAAAATTTGTATATTCTACGAATCTATTCGATGAATCTGCGTACAAATCATACATTATTACATGGTGTTTTGTGAACATTCGCGCACTAATAACAAACGTTCAGTTTTAAAAAGGTACGCAACTTCTTTGAACACGTACACATGAGTGTACAAATTGCCTACGAAAATGACGGGCTTTGCTGGAGAGGAATGGTGGAGCAGGAGGAACGCTCTGAGTCTGACCCCTGGCTACATATGGATACTGTATCAGCAGATGACAGCATATCATCCAGCTGAGACTGAGATGAGCGTGCCAGCCACTCCACTACCTCATCCACTTTCTCCTCCACTACAATTTTGCGCCTTGGTGGGTTAGCCCGGTGGAACACCGGCCAAGTATTGTGAATACTACAAGTAGAAGCTCCGGCTACAGGTCCTTTGGCACTTCTGCCCTGCGCCACCTTCTCCTTTTTTTTTTAAGAGCTCGAGGTCTGGCTGGAACTGGACCCCTTTTGCTTATTCATTCCAGACATTTTTCAATTCACTCTGTGGCCCTGCAACTGGTCTTTGTCCCTGTCTCTCTCTGTCTCTCTCTCTCTGTCTCTCTCTCCCTGCCTGATTAATTACTAGCCCTGTACTGGCCCTGCACTTGCCCTGCAGTATCCCTGATATGTGTAATATGGATTCCCAGAACAATTACACCCCAATTTTTACAAAACAGATCTCAGTGTCTCAGAACTTCACACACAGTGCTTCTGCTCATCTCAGCAGTCACAGCAGAAGTGATGCGTCACTGGCTGACCGAGCCTGAGCCAATCAGAGCAAGCCCTGCCCACTAGGTCAGGTGACCACTTTCTTCCCGGGCTTTTGTTCACGAATAACGAACTAACAGTAAAAGTTTTCTAAGCAATTGAATTGGTACGCAACAGCGTATAGAGTAACTTATGCATAGCATTGGCATACAATTTATCGGACAAGTACGGAGCGAATCTCCAAATATTCGGATTCGCTTCCCAGCTGAAAATTTTGATTCAATATGAATCAACGAATTGATTTGCTCATCTCTAATCACAGTGTTTGATTTCACCATGTCCAATGCTTCATTGCTTCGGTGACACTACCAATCGTGGGGGTTGATTGGGAGAGGTCTTTTGTAAAGATCTTTTATACCTAGGCCTGTAACCATGACGAGAGGTCATCATCTACTTCTAAAGGAAAGAAGCGTGCATCATCACTATAGATGGGATTCTTTACTGTAAGAGCAGTGAGCGTATGGAACTCTCTACTAGAGGAGGTTCTGATGCTTGATTCCTTGTTCAAGAAGGATCTGGATGACTTTCTTGAAAGCAATAATATCACAAAATATTGGTGCTGAGTATCTGGAGGTTGGATGAGGATCGGGGATTTTATATTTGGAGTCTGTAAGAAATATTCCCACTAATATGGGGCAACTAGCCCTTATCTTGTTTTTTTTCCTCTTCCTAACTTCAGGATTTTAGATTTTACTTGATGGACCTGCTGTTTTAACTGTACAACCATAAACCATGGTCCAGTACATATGTTAAAACTCTTGCCCACGCGGGACAATTTTAGTTTGTTCTCCCAGTTAGGAAATCCATGTTGTGACAAATCTTATAATGCATTTTTTTTACAACTACTCAAATTTCCATAAAATTGAACCTTC
Organism: Rhinella marina; assembly: GCA_900303285.1. Taxonomy (NCBI): domain Eukaryota; kingdom Metazoa; phylum Chordata; class Amphibia; order Anura; family Bufonidae; genus Rhinella; species Rhinella marina. Next base: position 72,448 of record ONZH01016315.1, read on the forward strand.
ACTTGAAGACATGAACATTAAAGGGAGTCTTTTACCACTATATGACCATATACAGCACTTATATGTTGCACACCAACACATGAATGTAATGGTACCTTTGTTATTTTCTTTAGACTTGAAGAGCCATGTAAGCACTGTATAAGGTCATATAGTGGTGACAGACTCCCTCTAAAGGGGTTTTCCAGATGTTAATATTAATGACCTATCATCGGATAGGTCATCCATATCTGATGATGGAGGTCAGGCTCCCAGCACTTCCGCAGGTCAGCTGTTTGAAGAGGAGGTGGAGCTCCATGCTCCTCGTCTATCTTGATAGCTGGACAACCCCTTTAAGTGGTGAGGACAGGAAATATGACTGTGTCTCTGAATCCAAAATAGACCAACACTACTTTTAAATACTTTTTTTCAAAGTCAAAAATTATCTGCCATTTTGAATTCTTAAAGGTGCTTTCTGGGACTAAATCCTTGATGGATAACCAATAAGTGTTTGGCCATTGGGTTTGGTCTCCTAAATCCAGACACTTATCTGTTTGTGCAGCTCTTTACTATGGTTTTCTTTTGCTGATTGATGGGGCTCTAAGAATCGGACGGTCATTGAAACAATAGGGGTTATGTGATGGATACATGAAGAATGTTTAGTCTCATAAACACTAAAAAGTTTGCAAATTCCTCTGTGAAGTGGTAGTAAAGGGTTAATCAGATGTGCTCCTAAGCTGTGCTGCCCTTTTTACCAGTGACCTACAACGTAAATGGATTTATATGCTCAGTATGTGCTCTTCTTGCCTGAGAAAGGTCTTTTTTTTCCTCTCTCATTTTTTTTCAACCTGCAATAAACATAAAATGTTTCACCAAGGAAAACAAGTTTTTCCTTTTGTATTGCTTCATTCCGCTGTATGTAACTTTTGTAAGAACCTATTTACATGCAGGTAAACACTAACCTCACTTGACCACTTCAGAGGAAACTGCGGAGGTTAGTACCATAATTTACAGAGAAGTTTGCCTCCATAATAAGCAAGGAAAGTTCAGAATTTTCAATGCAAGAAGTTTGTTAACACATTTGCCTTTGAAAATTTGTCAAATTTAAAGGGGTTGTCCGGGTTCAGAGAAGAACCCGGACATACCTGCAATTTCACCCAGGCAGCCCGCCTGAAGAGGGCATCGGAGCATCCTATGCTCCGATGCCCTCCTTTGCCCTGCGCTAATTAGCGCAGGGCAAAGGAATTTCGCCGGGTTCCGGTGACGTACCGGTCCCTGCCGGGCAGAGGCTTCCGCCCGGCAGTGAGTCGGTGACGTCATCGGCGCTGATGGACAGGCTTCAGCGCTGCCCTAGCCAGTAAAACGGCTAGGGCAGCGCTAAAGCCGGCCCATTAAGGCCGGTGACGTCACCGAACTCACTGCCGGGCGGAAGTACCCGCCCGGCAGCGAGTATTTTCAAAACAAGAGACCTTGCCCTGCGCGATCTAGCGCAGGGCAAGGGGGGGGCATCGGAGCATGAGATGCTCCGATGTCCTCTTCAGGCAGGCTGCCTGGGTGAAATTGCAGGTATGTCCGGGTTCTTCTCTGAACCCGGACAACCCCTTTAAGTTGGTGCTCTGTATTATGTGATGGTATTATGACTGCATTATATGACTATTATATGACTGTTTTATATGATGTATTTAGAGATGAGCAAATCTATTCGCCGATTCGTTGATTCATATCAAATCTTGGAAATTTTTAGCAGCGAAGCGAATCCGAATATTAGGTGATTCGCTTCGGCTTTGTATGCTTTCTCTACGTAGTTTGTCCTATAAATTATACAGTATTGCTACATATAAGTTACTGTTGCGTACCAATTCAATTCATTTGCAAAATTTTACTGTTAGTTTGTTTATCGTGTGCAAAAGCCTGGGAAGAAAGCGGTCACCTGACCTAGTGGACATGGCTTGCTCTGATTGGCTCAGGCTCGGTAAGCCAGTGACACATCATTTCTGCTGCTACTGCTGAGACGAGCAGAAGCACTGTGTGTGAAGTTCTGAGACTCTGAGACCTGTTTTGTGGAAATTGGGGTTTAATTGTTCTGGGAATCTATATTACACATCAGGGATACTGCAGGGCAAGTGCAGGGCCAGTAATTAATCAGGCAGGGAGAGACATGATTGCATGATTCGCTCATCTCTAGATGTATTATGTGACTGTATTATATGACGGTATTATATGACTATTATATGATGGTATTATGTAACGGTTAGAGATTAGTGCATTTTCATAAAGTTCGATTTGGCTGCTTCATTAAATTTTACAAAAAAAAGTCTCTTTGACAAATTACTTTGTCAGGAAGCATGTTTTTTTTTTAAGTAACGGGTGCAATGACAGGAAGCTGCGATAGCACCGCCCCCAGTCATTGTACCCCTCAGATGCCGCGTTCATACATGATCGCGGCATCTAAGCGTAAAATCAGTGTAAAAGTAACATAAGAAAAATGTAATCAAACTTACCTCCTGCATTTCCTCGCCATCTTGCTAAAGATCTGGCGCAAAATCTCGAGTGGCACGTGGTGACGTCATACTTCACCACGCACAGGATTTCGGCCGAGATCCTCTATCAACATGGCGGCTGGCGGCCTGTCACGAGCAAATGGAGGAGATAAGATTTTTTTGTTTTTTACACTATTTTCTGTTAAATCGATTCGCTAACATGAAGCACAAGGAAATTCGGCTTCGAGGCTAATCAAATATATTGTGGAATTTGATTCGCTCATCTTTAGTGACAGTAATATGCTGTGCAATTATTTCCTATACATTAAATTGGACATTCAGGCTTCCCCTTATAGAGATTCATTTCCTTCTATACTTGTGTAGAAGACTTTTTTTTGGCTATGACGGGCATTAATAACAAGCACTGACTTCCTACTGTCCTTGTCCTGCAACCTCATACGGCATGCAAGGACAGCTGCTGTGTAAAGAATAGGGAATGGACGGAGAAGCAGCCTGAGCCATGGCTATCCCTGGCATTAACAAAAAGAAGGGAATGCGCATGCTTGACTGCTGCTCCATTCATATGGTGAGACCCATTGGTCATAGCCCAATCAAAAAGATACCTATTTCCTACCCTGTGAATAGGGGATAAGCTTAAATGTGAACCCATCTCTCGTCCTGGAAGGTCTCTACTTCCAGGTCCTTCCCAATTAATTATTATTATTATTATTATTAAAGTGCCATTCATTCCACAGCGCTGTACATAGGATAATATTACAGACAATTGCAATAAGCATGAACAAGACGAGTTACAAACTGGTACAGAAGCAGAGAGGGCCCTGGCTGCGAGGGCTTACAATCTACATGGTATGGGAGAAGGACACAGTAGGTGAGGGTAGAGCTGGTCATGGCGGTGTAGAGGCAGCAGGGTCACTGGTTGTAGGCTTGTCTGAAGAGGTGGTTTTCAGGTTTCTTTTGAAGGATTCCACTGTAGGTGAGAGTCTGATATGTTGAGGTAGAGAGTTCTAGAGTATGGGGGAGGCATGGGAGAAATCCTGGAGGCGATTGTGGGAAAAGGTGATAATATGGGAGGAGAGAAGGAGGTCTTGTGAGGATCGGAGATTACGTGTGGAGATGTATCGGGAAAGTAGTTCTGAGATGTAGGGAGGGGACAGGTTGTGGACGGCTTTGTATGTATTTATTAGTATTTTGAACTGTATTCTCTGGGCAATGGGAAGCCAGTGAAGGGATTGGCAGAGGAGTGACAGGGGGAGAGGCAGAGGAGTAACAGAGGGAGAGGGAGAGGCAGAGGAGTAACAGGGGGAGAGGCAGAGGAGTAACAGGGGGATAGGCAGAGGAGTAACAGGGGGAGAGGCAGAGGAGTAACAGGGGGAGAGGCAGAGGAGTAACTGGGAGAGGCAGAGGAGTAACAGGGGGAGAGGTGAATTAGGGCCAGAGTGCTGGATGGAAGGCCACAGAGGAGAATGTTGCAGTAGGCGGGAAATGATGAGGGCATGTACTAGTACTTTTGCTGACTCATAGTTGAGGAACGCACGCATGCGGCAGATGTTCTTGAGTTGGAGGCGACAGGTGGTGGAAAGGGCTTGGATGTGCGGTTGGAAACAGAGGGCAGAATCCAAGGTCACTCCAAGGCAGCAGACTTGGTTGACCAGGGAGAGTGTGCAGCCATTGATCGTGATAGATAGGTCTGTTGGGGAGGGTTGAGCAAGATGGAGGAAAGATGATGAATTCTGTTTTGTCCATGTTAAGTTTTAGAAAGCAAGAGGAGAAGAAGGAGGATATGGAAGATAGGCATTGTGGGATTCTGGATAGTAAGGCGGTGATGTCTGGTGTCATCAGCATAAAAGTGATACCAAAAGCCATGGGACTCTATGAGCTGTCCCAGGCCGAAGGTGTAGATGGAGAAGAGCAGGGGTCCTAGGACAGAGCCTTAGTGGGACACCAACAGAGAGGGAATGAGAGGAGGAGGCGGTGTGAGAGTGAGAGACGCTAAATGTCCGTTCTGTGAGGTATGATGTGATCCAGGAGAGGGCCAGGTCAGTGATGCCAAGAGATGAAAGAGGTTGTAACAGAAGGGAGTGGTCGACGGTGTCAAAGGCAGAGGGCAGAGTAATGTAGAAGGCAGGTCAAGGTGGAGGAGGACAGAGTAATGTTTTTTGGTTTTGGCTGTTAGCAGGTCATTGGTAACTTTGGTAAGGGCAGTTTCAGTCGAGTGGTGGGGTCACTATTCCCAATGCAAAAAAACATTCAGCCAATCACTAGCCTCTGTGGTGACCGACCTAATACAGTGATTGATTAAGCGGTCACACTTCTGTGTTAAGAGGGACCAGGAAGTAGAGGCCGGTTCTGGGAAGAATCAGAGTTTGATCAAGGGGGATTGTTCAGGTGAGAGAGACAGTACCTATATAAGTAGCTGGATCGTGTCCTCCGTTCAGGATCTTCATTTCTTGGTCAGAATGGAGATCGGTTACTATGGAGTGTCCATCGCTGTGGAGGACCTGTCCTTTCCAGCATTACACAGACAACCCATTGATATGTAATTCTTAATTTCCCCTATGGGGGTGCTGCAGGGAAATCAAAGACTTACTGTCAGGTTTGCCTTCAGATTACAGCTGATGGTCCAGGCAGGGGGACACTTTGTGATCAGCTTATTGCCAAAGGAAAAGTAGGAACTGTCGGAAGCCGAGACCCCCATGAAATGAAGTTCTCTCTGTAAAATGCCATAAAAGTCCTTAACCATCTTCAAACATGGGAAAAAAAGAAGCCCCATCCTCAGGAGTTCTTAGAAGGGCGCTCTTCCAGTGCCTAAAGGGTCAAGGCATCAGTGGCTATGTCCTGTGACCACTACAAGCTTTGTTGTTGAATGGTTGAAGGGGCTGACTTGGGCATCGACTAACCATTTTGTACCTACCCTTCCCCAGTACCAGCATCTTTGGAGGCCATTTACTGGGTCCCACTGTGCTCTCAAGTCCAATAGTATTAAGCCACCTGTAAAATTATGTAAAAGGTGTGATGTACTAATGTCATTGGGAACCCTTTAGAAGATCTGTCACCGGGGCAGACCACTTTAATTTAGGCTATTTGTTGTTTCTTTAGACGATACATTGTGACAACCTAAATATGTGTCGCTCAGAGGCTCCGATTACCAATGAGATCCATGTATAGAATGTCTAACGAGTCTTGCATCCCATGTCTTATTATCTTGCGTTAATCGAGGGACTGATTTCCATCAGGATTGGCCCATCTGTGTCCCATCGAGGGACCCTCAGTCTATTTATCAAGTGAGATTGTATCATTGTTGTAACCTTTTCTATGATTTCCATCCTATCTTTTTAGATTTGCCTTTGCTGACCTTAATTTCCCATATGATATACGGCACATTCCTCTTCTTGCCATCCACCGGGGTAAATTCCCAGATCAATTACGTCCTTGGTTATTTATTTCAATCTTTCATATGTATGATTAGGAATATTTCCAGTTTCTAACTTTAACTGTCCTTCAGCGATGAGGAACGGTGGCTCTCCATTATCTCAATGCTTGGAAGGTTTATGTTCTTATGATGGACGGTTTCATCTTCTGTTCATTATTTAGTCTAAAGCATAAATATATATCCGCGGACTGTATGTGTAATGTGTTTTGCCTCCATAGTAATATGGTGGCTTCCAAAACTGATGTCCATGTAGTAAAAATTTTGCCAAAATTTTATGCACAAATTTCTAACAGTGTGCAAATGTTTCATAAATGTGGTGCCACCATAAGTTCTTATAATGAATCTGTCTCCTACAGAAGTGATTTCAGACCTAAGGTTTTAAGACTGTTGCAAAACTACAACCCCCAGCATGACCTGACGGCTCCAGGATTTGCAATTTTGTAACAGGTGAAAAACCGACTTGGAACCTAATGATCTTGATGCTCAAATCCGAGGTCCTGTAGACACAGCTGAAGGTTTGTTACAATGTATCATTATAGATAACAGCACAAATCAGCCTGGGGTTAATGTTGAATAGCCGAAGACTGGATTTAGGCTGGGGCTAACTCACAAAGTATTGTCTAGATGGATGCATTTGTAACAAACCCTCAGCAGTGCCGGCATGATTGGATCAGGACAGAATTTTCAGACTCAAAGTCAAAAATAGTGAAGAATTAATACATAAAATAAACTTATTTAACAGGAAAAACTAGGTCAGTCTGATGAAGGGGAACAGTCTTACACAGCAGATGTAGATAAAATAGATTGGGGGCACAAGCTTAAAGGCATGTGCCCCTGTTAGTGCCTCCACATTGTAAATGGCTCTCTTTAGGCAAAATCAGTATTAGTGCCCCATACACTATAATAATGCCCCCCTTTAGCTCCACACAGTATTATTACCTCTGCACAATAATGGTGCCACGTTTGAGCCACCACAGTAATCCTGCCCCAGTAGTTCCCTACACATAGTATGAGTAACCCCTTTGTGCCCCCACACCACAACATTGTCCTCTTTATGTCCAGTAACACTGACCCTATCACCCTCCGTTGTATCAGCACTCCCTTAGTGTCCCCCACTGTGTTGGTGCCAACCAAACAGTAATAAAGTCATTTTAGTGCCCCTCACAAAGTAGTGGTCTACATATCTCATCCACCCTACATTTCAGCAGAACCTCAGCTGTAATAAAGTGAAATAATCACCTACCAACACTAAGCTACATACAACAGAGCAAATGGTGGAGCATGGAGCTGACAGGTAGGATGCAACTGTATCTAAGTACTAAGGGGGTTATTTGGAGGCCAATACATGATAGATACATACATAGATTTAAGAGATAGATAGATAGATAGATAGATAGATAGATAGATAGATAGATAGATAGATATGAGATAGATAGATCGATAGATAGATAGGTAGATAAATATGAAATAGATAGATAGGTAGAAGATATATAGATAGATATGAGATAGATAGATATGAGATAGATAGATAAGTAGATAAATATGAAATAGATAGATAGGTAGAAGATAGATAGATAGATAGATAGATAGATAGATATGAGATAGATAGATAGATAGATAGAGTAGATAAATATGAAATAGATAGATAGAAGATTGATAGAACACCTTTTAGTAGATTATTATTCCCAGTGGAAGACATATCACTTTACAAGTCTTACATGTGCTGCTTTGCATATAATATTGCATTTTTTGCAGTAAAGGGAGCTGAACCTCTGAGAATATTTGGACATTGCTCCTCTAGAATGTGGGAATTAAGCAGGAGCCGGTTCGTACGTAATAGAATCCAGTGTTTACCGCTCCTGCCTGCCGTTGTCTGGGATTAAATGAGGTTATCCGGGTCTGGGGAGTGTAATTTACAGAGTTGTGTCGGGGGTTTTGTGAACTGAATTCCAATGCTTGTGAGAAAAGTAGGTAATGTATGCGGAGTCAATGAAAAGTGCTGAATATGTCGTTCCTCAAATACAGTACATGGAAGTTTCAGCGTTTTCTTCCACCCCAGAAGCTCTCCATTGCCTACTGCGCAGCGATGTGTTCCCGCTCTCTGAGTGCTTAATTGCTTTTGGCAACGCAAGACATTTCCTAAGGAAAAGCACACAAACCCTGCCATTCATACCGCAGAGGAGCATGAAGCGTCACTCAGCAAGAGAAACCGGCGCCTGCCGAATGGTGCTCACTCTGCATCTAATATACAGGTGTAGCAGGGTTGTGTTTTGCCATTTTACACACCTGATGGGGAAATTGTAATGTGTTTTCGCACAGAACTTAAAGTAAGGTTTCCCCAAAATAATGCAATTGCAAATTCAGCTCTTCATTATTTGTACAGATGTAGCAGAGCTAATTTTTAGCATTTTGGACTACTGACCATGGGTCATTGTAAAGAGGTATACCCACCTCTGGGACCCACACCTATATCCTGTTTACATGACTCCTATAGAAGTGAATAGAGGGAGTCACACACATGCTCGACCACCTCTCTATTCATTCTCCCCTTGGATACAGTGGTCAGAGGCTGTGTGTTACCAGGTGGTATGAAGATCTGGAGACCCACATTCTGGAGATTGGCGTAGGTTCCAGAAGCGAGACCCAAATGTATCAGACCTTTATGGCATATCCTGTGGATATAGAATGCATTTAGAATAGAAACTTCAGACCACCTAGGACGTACAAAGGTGAGTCGACTATTGAGAACCCCTACATTATTAAAGGCATGTACACCTTATTATTATTGCATTGCACTTAATTTGACCTAAAAAAATCACTTTTTCATTCAGTCTTTATTAATAATATGGAGTGCTTTTTTCTGTACAGAGCTGACATGCTCTACTAGCTACCTGTGGATTATTTGTCCTTTCCATCATCTGAGGAACAGATAGACTCCTTATCTCTGCTCTCTTTATGACCTTTAGAGATAAGGCTTATTAGATGACCGGCACAAAGCGAAAGGGAAAGTACCAGTCACACAGTTAGAAAAACAGTTAACCCTTTGTGACTGAACAGCTAGATATTTTTAATAAAGGCCAATTGAAAAAAAGGTGGAGACTATAAGGTGCACATAGCCTTTAAAGGGAATTTTTCACCTGATCTGAGTGTTATAGACTGCACAGCACAGGCTATAGACCACCTTATCCACATTTAAACAATACCTTTGTTAAGAATGTCCCACGGTGTATTCCTCCAAAAAACACTTTTATTCCATATGCAAATGACCCCCCCCACAAGTGCCCGGAAGATTGGTTCTACAGCAAGGAGCCCAAGTCCCCGGGCGATTTGAAAAGCAAACCCCTCCCTTTTCCATCCTCCGGCCCACCCACTTTAGCATAATCTTCTCCTCTTCCTGTTATGAAATCTCCCGCTTGCGCTGCTCTTCGGGTCCCCGACGCAAGGGGTATAGGATCCCTGTTCTTGTGATTGGTGGTAGTATCCCCACTGATGTAAATAAAAACAAAAATAGAATATGCGCGCCACATGTGCGGTCTCAGTAGGAAAAGTATAGGATAAGGAACAATAAATTCTGCTTACCCTTTGTAGTTGTGTGAAGCCACAACTACTATAGAGAGCTTGGCTGGTTATTATCAAACCGACCAGCTAAACGGATGGTAATTCCTCCGCTGCAGTCGTGATTCACATGTACACATTGAAGAAAATCCTCCGGTGTAAGTGAAGTATAGGAAGTAGCAGAAATCAGATCACTTGTAGTGGCGCTGTGTAAGGACTTCTCAACACCAGGGTATTGGATGAAGAGGTGGACATTTATTGCAGTAATGTCAACGCGTTTCAGGGGATTTAGTCCCCCTTCGTCAGGACAATATACATAAAAGTGATGTACAACAGCTTATAAAAGAGCGCTCCTGGCGCCAAAAAACAGGAGGAGGGGATAAAAGGGAGGTGTGCACTAAGGTGAGTGACACCTAATTAGCATTAGTAAACACAGGTAATTGTTATTCCACAACATTGGTAATCATAGTGCGGGAGGTGATGGATAAGGCTACTTTCACACTAGCGTTTTTAAATTCCGGTATTGAGTTCCGTTATAGGGGCTCAATACCGGAAAAAAACGCTTCAGTTTTGTCCCCATTCATTGTCAATGGGGACAAAACTGAACTGAAGACAACGGAATGCTCCTGAAAGCATTCCGTTCCGTCTTCAGACCGGAGAACAAACCGCAGCATGCTGCGGTTTGCTCTCCAGTCCAGGCATCCGCACCAAGACGGATCCGGAATGACCCCCAATGCAAGTCAATGGGGACGGATCCGTTTGGTGTGACACACCAGTAATCCGGATCTATCCTCCATTGATTTGCAATGGGGGGGTAGTTCCGGATCCTGTTACATACATATATACATACAGACAGACATACATACAGACATACATACAGACATACATACATACTCACATACTCCAGGGACGCCGGCAGCATGTCTTCACGCGCCTCCTGCGCGCAGCTATGACGTTTCCCCACTGCGCCCAGCAGAGGGCGCTGTGGGGAATCGTCATCACTGCGTGCAGGAGGCGCGTGAAGACGTTCTGCCGGCGTCCCTGGAGTATGTGAGTATGTATGTATGTCTGTATGTATGTCTGTATGTATGTCTGTATGTCTGTGTCTTGTTCCATGACACACATGTATCAGCTTTAGCACGGATCCGTTGGCACCCTTTAGGTGCCGGATTCGTGCTAATGCAAGAGATAAAATAAGATAAGAGCATGAATACTGATAATAAGAGGTTGTTGAAAAGAACTTTTTATGAGGAAAATTAATGGCATAAGTATTCCCTTGTTTTATGCTGGTTTGGAACTATCACACCAAGGTTAATATCCTATTAAGATGCATTTTGGGATATTTGATTAAAGTGTTTCGGTGGTGGAATAGTGGTACTTACAGTAAGGTGCATGCCGGCAGCTGCGTTCACGCTTCAGCAGCGCGGTCCGGACGAGATCTCGCGATATTACGCGGGTAACGTGATTTGGAGCGGTAACGCTCCGATGCTTGGACTCAGCATATATTAGAGATAGGAGTTGCTATTATTCGTAGTCATACATAGAATATCAAGAATGGAAGGGCTCACTTTGGTTATTTTATAGATGCAATTACTGATTGGTTATATATATAATAGTTCATTTAAGCCAGCGCTATTTCTTATGCATAACCCCAAAGATTACATGGTTTTCTGGCTATGTTAATATTCAGATTGATGGTTATACATATAATAAATGCACTAATAAGTACATTTATGACCCTTGGTGGCTTGAAAACGTCATAAGCATAAAAATAAGTACTAAATTTCTCCAAAACATAGTAACATAGTTTATAAGGCCGAAAAAAGACATCTGTCCATCCAGTTCTCCTGTTATCCTACAAGTTGATCCAGAGGAAGGCAAAAAACCCCTGTGAGGTAGAAGCCAATTTTCCTCACTTTAGGGAAAAAAATTCCTTCCCGACTCCAATCAGGCATCAGAATTACTCCTTGGATCAATGACCCCTCTCTAGTACCTATAACCTGTAATATTATTACCCTCCAGAAATACATCCAGGCCCCTCCTGATCTCTTATAGTGAACTTACCATCACCACCTCCTCAGGCAGACACAGGTCAATGCGTCCAGCAGGATCAACGGTACTAGGCAATAAGCCTGGACTACTGGGGTTAATCATGCTGAAGGACGCTCTTTAAACAAAAGGTGATTGTCCAAAGTGGAGAACTCCTTAAAGGGGTTATCCAAGACCATATAAAGCCCCCCATATGCCGGCCCCTCACAGTGATTATATTTACCTGGGCCCCGCTCCCAGCACCGCTCCTGGTCCCCATACTGCCACTGCTGCCTCTCCCTTCAGGACGGGGACGTCGTCACCTGCGATACTAGGGAGGCTCGTTCCTGTCTCCACCTGCCATTTGCTGCTACAACCTACCCCGGCACATGGGGGGGCTTTATATAGTCTCAGATAGTTCCTTTAACACCCACTGATAACACATTTTATCCCAATGACATTCTCAGCACTGCTGAATCTTGCAGACTTAGCTCTGCTACCTCTGTACCACAACTTGGCTTGTGTTTTTTTTCTTTATTTCATTATTAAGCCTTTCTCCTGCTGTCAGGTTCTACATAAGGCTGCATAGATACGTTCCTTCCCCCTATGCGGAGAACGCTGGTTCATTAGCTGAACATTGCTAACGTACATCATTGTCTGGGAAGGGAGTCCTTTTGCATGAACGAGCACATGTACTGTTCATTTCCCTGGCACACACACTTCATACACAGCCCAGATATTATACGTCTCTCTTTGGACGATCATAAGCATTGTGTTACGGTGCATTCATTAGAACAGTTAAATAATTAGCAAACTCATGGAAAATAGCTTTTCAGAAAATGCAGCATAGATTTTCCAAACCATTTGTTGCTGGATGGAGCATTTGGAGGCTAATTATTTAGGTTATATTCCTGGTCTTGTTTGCGGTGTTGTTTTTGAGTGATTTGCGGCAGTGAGATTGCAGTTATATTGAGGTTCGAGAAAGGAGATCTCCTTGGAAAGTAAGAAAATGGAGAGGGAGACTATGGTGGAAGCAGCCTTTCTTATTGCCCCTTCATCCTACGCTTCCTATATACACCAACATACAATATAAAACCCAAATCCTTCGTAAACCCTGCCCCGATTCTACCTTTAACTTCCTATGAATTTGCATAAACAGCGCCTCTTTGCAGTCCCATTTGTGGACAGTCCTTCTGGAGTTGTAACAAGAGATGAGCGAAGTGGAATTTGATCCGAATTTCAGGATAAATATCGATTTGCCTCGAAGCCGAACTTCCTTGTACTTCGTGTAAGCGAATCGATTTAACCTGAAATAGTGTAAAAAAACAAAAAAATCCATACTTTCTTCCTCCATTTGCTCGCGGTGGGACACCAGCCGCCATCTTGATTGAAGATCTCGGCCAAAATCCCGTGTGTGGTAACGTAGAAGGCCAGGCAGCTTCTTCTCTCCGATGCTGGCCCTGCCCGTAGTGGAAATCCCGCGCCTGCGGCGTGCGCTTTACATTCGGCGCAGGCGCAGTGACTGCCGATGCCTGCTGAGTAGTGGCAAACCGAATGTAAAGTGCATGGCGCAGGCGTGGGATTTCAGCTACGGACAGGGCCGGCAGCGGAGAGAAGAAGCTGCCTGGCCCTGTCAATCTGAAGAAGGAAGGCGTGGTTAGAGGTGGGCTAAAGACAATACTAGGTGCAGGGTTACCGCACCCTGCACCTAGCGAATACTCATTTACATATTATAAAAATCACTTTTTTGAGATAACGGCTGCAGTAAGGGGATTTTTAGTTACATATATGGTGTCACCTGTCATGGGCACATGGGAAATTACAGCCACTTATATGGGCTATTTTCTGGTGACAGAAACCCTTTAAGATTTCCGGTATTGAGATCTGTCATAGGGGCTCAGTACTGGAAAAAATGCTTCACTTTTGTTCCCATTCATTGTCAATGGGGACAAAACTGAACTGAACAGAACGGAGCATTCTGTTCCGTTCTCATACCGGAGAGCAAACTGCAGCATGTTGTAGTTTGCTTTCCGTCCTGGGATGCGAAGCAAAACGGATCCGTCATGACACCCAATGCAAGTCAATGGGGATGGATCCGTTTTCTCTAGCACAATCTGACACAATAGAAAACAGATCCGTCCCCCATTGACTTTCAGTGGAGGTCATGACGGATCCGTCTCGGCTATGTTAAAGATAATACAACCGGATCTGTTCATAACGGATGCAGATGGTTGTATTATCAGTAGCAGGAGGGAAGAGCAAAGGTATAACAATCGCTGCTCCCTGTACTAAAGAGGAGATCGCTGCATATAATAGCAACAGTCTACTCCGCTAGTGAGCAGACGATTCCTGGGAAGGAATTCCTTAGCTTCAGAATTAGACTAGATTGGCATTTGCCTTTAACCCCTTCCCGACCGCCGCCGTACATGTACGGCGCGCGGGCGGTGCGGGGACATGACGCCCGCTCGCGGGTGCGGCGGGCGTCATGGCCGGCAAGTCTCTGCTGTTTCTAACAGCAGAGACTTGCCGCATCTTACCTCCGTCTGCGGAGACTTCCTGGGCCTTACTGATGCCGTGATCACACGTGATCACGGCATCAGGATGCGTCTGAACCCGGAAGCCCACGCTTCCGGGTGGTGTACAGACGCCCCGATTGGCGAATCGGGGTGTCTGTACACCATATGAAAACTGTAATCCTCGCTGGTGAGGATTACAGTTTTCAAACTGCAATTCTTATTCTGGCCACTAGATGGCAGGCCAGGATAAGAAATGAGCAATTCATGGTTTTAACTGCATCTAGTAAATCCCTGATTGCTCATAAAGAAAAAAAACAAACACAATAGATCAGATGATATTTGAGCTTTAAAATAATCACAGAAAAATTTAAAAAAAAATGTTAAAAAATATATAAAAAATAAAAAAGATATAAAAGTTCAAATCACCCCCCTTTCCGTATAAGTAAAAAATAAATACCTAAATAACAATAAATATAGACATCATGGGTATCACCGTGACCGAAAACGCCCGTACTTTTAAAATATAAAAAAAAATTTCAATACGGTGAATTGTGTGGCGGAAAAAAGCGTCCAAATGGCGATTCGCAGTTTTTTGTCCCTTTTTTTTTCTAAAAAAAATTAAATAAAAAGTGATCAAAAAGTCATACACACCCCAGAATGGTATCAATAAAAACTTCAGACCGCCCCGCAAAAAATGAGCCCCCATACAGCTCTGTACACATAAATACCAAAAAGTTATAGGGGTCAAGATATGACAAGGAAAAAAAAAAAAAGGGCAACTTTCTAATTATTTTATCACCATCTAAACGCAGGAAAAAGTATACATATTAGGTATTGCCGGATTCGTACTGACCAGTAGAATGAAAGTAACCGGTCAGTTTTAATGCACATCGAACGCTGTAAATAAGAAACCCGTAGAACTGTAGCGGAATAGCGGTTTTCTTGCAATTTCACCCCATTTGGAATTTTTTTTCCCGCTTCCCACTACACCATATGTAATATTAAATGGTGGCGTTGGAAATTACAACTTGTCCCGCAAAAAACAAGCCCTCATACAGCTATGTGAACAGAAAAATAAAACAGTTATGGCTGTTTGAAGGCAGGGAGCGCAAAACGAAAATGCAGAACCGAAAAAACCTCCGGTCGTGAAAGGGTTAAGGGAGGAGCTGTGACACTCATTTGCGTTTGAATAGGCATAGTTTTGTCATGACAACAGGTAAATGCTTTGTGACAAAGCCATAAATGGTGGATCTCCTAAAGATTTGATAAAATAGTTGGTGAGTGTTAGCCTAGCGGTCTGTGCCGGCACTGCTGCCACAACCCAGGGGCATAGGTGCCAGGCTCCCTCTTTCCCTCCTGCTGTCATCTGCCATTGTGACAAGAGCGGGCAGAAGGTAGTTTAACTGTTGTATCTGCATTCCATGCCAGCGCTTACTTCCTTCCTGATTCCTGTACTGTTTGTTAGGGCATGCATGACGTGTCTCTTCTGCCTTGTGAGGCAGCATGTACACGCCCTCTGTCTCCCCATCCGATGGCTAGATTGCAGGAAGGCGCCTGAGTAATCTTGGTCACTTGCATGTCTAGTTCCTTGTGTGAAGGTGTTTTGAAATTCTGCTTTTCTGTGTACTGGACCCTGCTTCTTGATTCAACTGACTTTGTTTATGGACTTTGCTTGATCACTGTCTGCCCTGACTCTGGACTTCCTGACTTCATCATTCTACTTGTTGCTTTGCAACGGTATCTCTGACCCCTTGGTCAGATCCCACTGACTGCTCTGGAGTGGTACCTAGTGACTACCCAAACAGCCCAAGTCTTTCCTCACCATCAGAGGCTCTAGTAAAGACCAGGCAATCACTTAATCACGCCCCTCCAGGGTACAGCCGGTCAGTGGCACAATGGATCCACACCTGCTGGCATAAAAGGGGGTTCAGCAGTTTGAGTTGAGCTTACCTTTAAGAACCTAAATGTGGAAAACAGAGAAGACTTTCTGATGATCTCATGATCTGCTTTAACGTAGTCATTTCCTGCTGACAGATTCTAAGCTCCTCTTCATGTTATCCTTCCGATGCTGTCTAATGTTGGAAATGTCGAGCGATGTGACATCTGTGCAAGAATTAACACCCCCCCAACTATGATACTACACCGGTACACATTACCTCCACCTTGTTATCCATACATCCCATATTACTTATTAATATCACTGACAGCACAAGTCTTTAGCAACGTTATTGGAGGCCCGAGCTTTCCCTATACACCTGGCGGCGCTGCCTACATGTAGATTAGCCTTGTGTGCTAAAGCGCAATCATATTTTACGGAGGCTAATGGATATTAGGTTCTTAATGATTTTACAATCCTTCACTCCAGATTATAATAGGAATGTTGAAAAATTAAAAATAACCCAATCTCTCTATATGGTACCAGAAAATTAATGTTAATGTAATTAATGTTTTCATGAAGGAAACTTTGCAATACACATTAGAGGCGTGTGGCATCAAATGGCTGATTTGGTCGAATAGGACTAGAATTAGGACAGGAATCAATACAATCAAATAGAACAAAAACACACAAGGATGTACAAGGCCCAGCAGCCTTATCACCATGTAGGTCTGGATATCCCTTAAGACTATTTATATAGATTTTCCAAACAATATAACACAAGATGCAAAACTCCAACACCTTTTTGAAGACTTTAATTAAAGGGGTTAAAAGGCCCCCAATATGCCGGGCTCCTCACACTTAATATACTTACCTGGGTCCCCGCTCCCTGCACTGCTCCTGGTCCCTGCACCGCCGCTGCTGCTTCTCCCCGTGCGCGATTGAAAACATCCAGTGTTGGGGGAGGGGGGCTGGGGGGAGCAGCCAATGGCAGGCAGGGATGGGGACGAGCCTCCCTAACATCGCTGGTAATGTGGCTGCTCCCTCCAGTATCCAGAACAGAGACCCGCAAGGTGGTGGCAGGGGGACTCCGGTCCGGCCACCACCAAGCCGGCTCCACATAGAAATAAATGGGAGCGTACCGCGCGTGCGCTGCCCCGCTCTCATTCATTTATATGGAGCCAACGGAAATAGCCGAGTAAGCGCTCGGCTATTTGCGCCGACCCCATAGAAAGTGAATGGAGGGCAGTTGCGCATGAACAGTGCCCTCCTTCACTTTCTGGGCTCCATTCTGGATATAGGTGTGGGTCTCACTGCTGGGACCCGCACCTATAAGACAATGAGTGCATATCCTAGTGATATGCCCTCGTTGTCCATCATGAGACAACCCCTTTAAGTCTTCAACTACAGTCTAACCACTATTTTTTTGGGCATTGTACTCTGACTGTTCTTAATTCGGAAAGATATGCAAAGGGCAATCCATTTTTTTTTTTATTTCTTATACTGGTACTAGTCTTCTTTCTCCAAGCTGTAACCTCTTGAAGGGATGACAGAACCCTGCAGAATAACATCAGCTACTAGTGAACAAAGGCCGCACGAGTACCGCGATGAAGCATCCTCCCTTACTCAAAAAAATAACCAAAAGGTCGTCAGGAGGGTATTCTAGAGCTTTAACAAGCCAGGCTTCATTTTTCTCCTACGACTTTGACTCAGCAAAAGGTGAAGCCTTTTCTTAGATCATTTGACAATGCAGCTTCAGAGAGGACGGGGAGAATGTGACCAAATTGTCAAAGCACTAAAAACATCTTCGAGAAAGAGCAGACTGAACAACATAGAGGAAGGTGCTTGATGGTGGTGGTGGTGGGGGGTAGAGTGAGCGAGAGGAAGAAAGATGAAGGGGGGGTGGAAAGATTTACATCACCAATGACAAATCAAAGCTGAAAGTTCGCTTTGCCTGTTGTCATTCATTGCCATTCATATTTAGAAAGCTGACCGCTGTGATAATTGATTTGATGGTCCAGCTTGAGTGGAAGCACTTCTGGGCATAGCAGGCCTCAGAGAAGCCGTGAAAAGAGGAAAGGTGGGAATAAAATAATGTTTTACTGTCTCCTTAGAGGCATGTGGCCCACTTTTTTTTTTTTTTTTTTTTTGCAGATGAGAAAAACATGCTTTTTTAAAAGAAAAAAAAATGTACTAAGTAAAATAATTTCAAGAAAAAAAAATAAATAAAATAAATCTACATTCCCTGCCAGATAAGAATAAAATGGCCATTTAGGCATAGACAATGAGTGTACATATATAACCGGCAGGTAATAAGAGGACACCGCTGTGGAAATAATCGGATTTTAAATAGACCACGTCTTTTGTGTCGAGGACAATGCAGAGTCCTAGTCTTGGAAAGCCTTTTCATTTTACCAAGCCTGGCAGAAGGAAGGAGGTCGGCTTTCATGAAGATTTATTGAACCAGTAAGCAATAGGCATGAATGCCGCCATACATCTCAACCCTTCTGAGCCGTGGCTGGTAATGATGACGTTACTTGATTCCTTCTCGTAAGCGATACAAAACCCACCACTGTCAGCTGGGCATGAGGTTTTCTGGACAAGGTGTTGGGAACTGAATACTGTTTAGAGATTAAAAGTAAATTAAAAGGAGGCCTATGAGATGTTCACTGGAGCAGTCACTTCAACAACTTTCTGAGTGATCGACTTGTAATTTGGAAGCCTTAGAGGTAGGGATGAATGAACTTCTGTTTTCACGTTTGGCTTACAAGGTTCAACTTCCGGATATCTAAGAATTCCTTTATTGATTCCACTACCACGGACCATAAATTATGCTAGCGGAATCTATTACAGAATTCTTAGATAACCCAAACCTTGTAGACCAAACTTGAAAATGGAAGTTTGCTCAACACCACTTAGAGGATCACCATCAAAAGTGCTGCAAAAATGGGTTCGTACATCAGGATTCCCAAGTTTAACTAAAAATGTATCACATTTATTACACATTGTAAGCACGTAATGTCACTATATAAAGACGTATCAACCATATACAGAATAAAGAGACACTGAACCCATGTCTAGAACGCTGACCTATTGAGATGAAGCGTCCCCTAACCACTTCAGTGGGGAGTCAAATGGTCATGGCAACCAGATAGACATTGAGTGGAGAAGTGGCCAAACATCTGCTGTTCTCTCCATTGAGGTCTACAGTATCAGAAACAGCCGAGTCTTCTCTAGTCATTCTAAACCTCGATGATATCATCATTAAAATCTGGTGTTATATAATATCACATTATACTTGCTCATATTGAACAGGATTGTAATAGCGACATTCTTGTACAAAGGGGGCAATATTTATTTTACTTATACAGTGAAGACCTGTTCTGAAGAACTTTACAGACTTGATCTTCATTTGTTATTTTCATTGGGACTCACCATCTCAGTTTCCTATCAGTTTGTCTTTGAAGTGTGGGAGATGAAGCCGATGGTAACCTACACAAACACATAGAGAACATACAAACTCCATACAGATGTTGTCTTTGGTCAGGACCCCTGCACTACAAGGCAGCAGTCTTAAACTCATTTACACAGGAAGCAGTATTATAGTAGTTATATCCTTGTACATGGGGAGCAGTATTATAGTAGTTATATTCTTGTACATAGGAGGAAGTATTATAGTAGTTATATTCTTGTACATAGGAGCAGTATTATAGTAGTTATATTCTTGTACATAGGAGGCAGTATTATAGTATTTATATTCTTGCACATAGGAGGCAGTATTATAGTAGTTATATTCTTTTACATAGGAGCAGTATTATAGTAGTTATATTCTTGTACATAGGAGAAGTATTAAAGCAGTTATATTCTTGTACATAGGAGCAGTATTATAGCAGTTATATTCTTGTATATAGGAGGCAGTATTATAGTAGTTATATTCTTGTACATAGGAGCAGTATTATAGTAGTTATATTCTTGTATATAGGAGGCAGTATTATAGTAGTTATATTCTTGTACATAGGAGAAGTATTAAAGCAGTTTATATTCTTGTACATAGGAGCAGTATTATAGCAGTTATATTCTTGTACATAGGAGGCAGCATTATAGTAGTTATATTCTTGTACATAGGAGGCAGTATTATAGTAGTTATATTCTTGTACATAGGAGCAGTATTATAGTAGTTATATTCTTGTACATAGGAGCAGTATTATAGTAGTTATATTCTTTTACATAGGAGCAGTATTTTAGTAGATATATTCTTGTACATAGGAGCAGTATTATAGTAGTTATATTCTTGTACATAGGAGCAGTATTTTAGTAGTTATACTCTTGTACATAGGAGCAGTATTATAGTAGTTATACTCTTGTACATAGGAGCAGTATTATAGTAGTTATACTCTTGTACATAGGAGCAGTATTATAATAGTTATATTCTTGTACATAGGAGGCAGTATTATAGTAGTTATTTTCTTGTACATAGGAGCAGTATTATAGAAGTTATATTCTTGTACATAGGAGCAGTATTATAGTATTTATATTCTTGTACATAGGAGGTAGTATTATAGTAGTTATATTCTTGTACATAGGAGCAGTATTATAGTAGTTATATTCTTGTACATAGGAGCAGTATTATTGTAGTTATATTCTTGTACATAAGAGCAGTATTATAGTAGCTATATTCTTATACATAGGAGGCAGTATTATAGTAGTTATATTCTTGTACATAGGAGGCAGTATTATAGTACTTATATTCTTGTACATAGGAGCAGTATTATAGTAGTTATATTCTTGTACATAGGAGCAGTATTATAGTAGTTATATTCTTGTACATAGGAGCAGTATTATAGTAGTTATATTCTTGTACATAGGAGGCAGTATTATAGTAGTTATATTCTTGTACATAGGAGCAGTATTATAGTAGTTATATTCTTGTACATAGGAGGCAGTATTATAGTAGTTATATTCTTGTACATAGGAGCAGTATTATAGTATACTGTTAGTGTAGGTAGGCACACTCCCTTGTTTGGGATTGATGTTGTTGTTATCATTCAATAAATTTCAATCAAATTATGTATTTCAATAAAAACTTATATCTATTTTATTCTTAGTATAACAATTATTTCACAAGCATAATATTCATTATATATTAATCATCCTTGATGAATATAAAAAATGGTTAAAAATAGAAAAACAACAGAAAAACAACAATAAAGAATAAAAAATAATAAAAATAATGAAAAAATTTTCAATTAATAAATAAAAATAATAAAAATGGTAAGGGATGGTGTGACTGGTAAAGGTATCCAATAGGAAGGAAGGAAAATTGTATATATTTCGGTCTCAAATATCCTTTTGGCTTTAATTGGGTTAATTCTTCTATTTTGGTAGTGTTGCAACAATGTAGCCTTTTTAGAGCTGTAACAATGTAGCCTTTTTAAAGTTCGTTGGCTTGCATCAATATGGTCCGTATGTTACAATAGTAAAGTTCTATGGTGTGTGTCCATCCACTCTATATTTAGCTTGGATGAGACTCAGCCAGTGCGGTGTATATGGGGATATATACCGTAGCGATTTGGGTGCTGTGTTTGTACAAACAAAATAGTGCTATGCCGGTAGAGACATATAAGTTAATTATTTGTTGGTGGAGTATTTCACTATATTCCACTTCAGGTACATTACCCCTTTTCTCCGGCGTTCTTCCGCTACTGTTTTGTGGGATGTTGGTGGATAGCGATCTCCCTCGGCACTTGTGAGAAACCGTAGTCCTAGGTTGTAATGGTTGTAGCCCGTGCGCGTGTGTGGTTTCGCGCTTTTTTTGTATTTCCCGAGGCGTCCCACGTGGATAGCTGTGTAGAGTCTGTATAATTGTCGGGCTGGAATTTTTTCACGGTCTCTCTCTTTCTGGGCTATGTAGAAGGATCCTTCTTTCTATCAATAGCATACACACCCTCACCCAGAATACCTACCCTTATTTATTACTATTCATCTCATCTAACTGTATTTATGTCTATAACCGACAGACATTACATTACCCTAATCTATTTATACACCTTAGAAGTACAATGTATTTGTATATTTTATAATTACATTGTATATAGTTTTATTGTATAATGTATAACCTATATTACACCATCATTCCATTAATAATGCTATGATCCATGCCATATCGATGAAAAAAGGAAAAAAAGAAAAGAGAATCCAGTCCAGATTTTGGTGGAAATCACAGACAACCACTAATTCCCTATTAACCCCCAATTAAGGAGAACCACTAACCACCAATTCTCTATTAACCCTCAATCAAGGAGAACCTATATAAGGGACTACACAGGACAATAGCATACACTATACCCAATGAGGAAGGGGCTTGAGACCCCGAAACGCGTCTGGGTGAGGGTGTGTATGCTATTGATAGAAAGAAGGATCCTTCTACATAGCCCAGAAAGAGAGAGACCGTGAAAAAATTCCAGCCCGACAATTATACAGACTCTACACAGCTATCCACGTGGGACGCCGCGGGAAATACAAAAATAGCGCGAAACCACACACGCGCACGGGCTACAACCATTACAACCTAGGACTACGGTTTCTCACAAGTGCCGAGGGAGATCGCTATCCACCAACATCCCACAAAACAGTAGCGGAAGAACGCCGGAGAAAAGGGGTAATTACCTGAAGTGGAATATAGTGAAATACTCCACCAACAAATAATTAACTTATATGTCTCTACCGGCATAGCACTATTTTGTTTGTACAAACACAGCACCCAAATCGCTACGGTATATATCCCCATATACACCGCACTGGCTGAGTCTCATCCAAGCTAAATATAGAGTGGATGGACACACACCATAGAACTTTACTATTGTAACATACGGACTATATTGATGCAAGCCAACGAACTTTAAAAGGCTACATTGTTACAGCTCTAAAAAGGCTACATTGTTGCAACACTACCAAAATAGAAGAATTAACCCAATTAAAGCCAAAAGGATATTTGAGACCGAAATATATACAATTTTCCTTCCTTCCTATTGGATACCTTTACCAGTCACACCATCCCTTACCATTTTTATTATTTTTATTTATTAATTGAAATTTTTTTTTCATTATTTTTATTATTTTTTATTCTTTATTGTTGTTTTTCTGTTGTTTTTCTATTTTTAACCATTTTTTATATTCATCAAGGATGATTAATATATAATGAATATTATGCTTGTGAAATAATTGTTATACTAAGAATAAAATAGATATAAGTTTTTATTGAAATACATAATTTGATTGAAATTTATTGAATGATAACAACAACATCAATCCCAAACAAGGGAGTGTGCCTACCTACACTAACAGTATATTCTTATTTTATCCTACGGCAATAGGGTGAGCCGTCAGGTACGAGCACCTCCAAAACATTCACTCTTACAGGTGGTGAGCCACACAAGACCCTGATTACAAGTATTATAGTAGTTATATTCTTGTACATAGGAACAGTATTATAGTAGTTATATTCTTGTACATAGGAACAGTATTATAGTGGTTATATTCTTGTACATAGGGTGCAGTATTATAGTAGTTATATTATTGTACATAGGAGCAGTATTATAATGGTTATATTCTTTTACATAGGAGCAGTATTATAGTAGTTATATTCTTGTACATAGGAGCAGTATTATAGTAGTTATATTCTTGTACATAGGAGGCAGTATTATAGTAGTTATATTCTTGTACATAGGAGCAGTATTATAGTAGTTATATTATTGTACATAGGAGCAGTATTATAATGGTTATATTCTTTTACATAGGAGCAGTATTATAGTAGTTATATTCTTGTACATAGGAGCAGTATTATAGTAGTTATATTCTTGTACATAGGAGGCAGTATTATAGTAGTTATATTCTTGTACATAGGAGCAGTATTATAGTAGTTATATTCTTGTACATAGGAACAGTATTATAGTAGTTACATTCTTGTACATAGGAACAGTATTATAGTAGTTATATTCTTGTACATAGGAACAGTATTATAGTAGTTATATTCTTGTACATAGGAGCAGTATTATAATGGTTATATTCTTTTACATAGGAGACAGTATTATAGTAGTTATATTCTTGTACATAGGAGCAGTATTATAGTAGTTATATTCTTGTATATAGGAGGCAGTATTATAGTAGTTATATTCTTGTACATAGGAACAGTATTATAGTAGTTATATTCTTGTACATAGGAACAGTATTATAGTAGTTACATTCTTGTACATAGGAGGCAGTATTATAGTAGTTATATTTTTGTATATAGGAGGCAGTATTATAGTAGTTATATTCTTGTACATAGGAACAGTATTATAGTAGTTACATTCTTGTACATAGGAGGCAGTATTATTGCAGTTATATTCTTGTACATATTATAAAGATATGGATGCAGTAGATAGTGTGTCAGTTTTACTGATTACTTATATGGACTTGCACACATTGTTCTGTAACAATCCGCGCTCCATATGTCACCTTTACATGTGTATATCAGACAATCACTAGCAATTTGGCGCTTACATCAGCCATACAGGTCTTTTGTCATTCAATTGTAAGACAGACTAGTTAGTTCATTACGCAATTCTCATTAAATCTCTCATTTGTCCTTTAATATAAATCGCTTTTCTTAATAGTGTCATTCACGTGGCTTCTGGCAGTCCAATCTTTTATCCGATAAAAGGAAATAAATTTAATATAATTTCGTTTAATTTCCTTTTTGCCCCAACAATTCATTTTAATAGCAGGAAAAAAAATCCAAGATATTTTTTTCTCAAATTTAATATTTAACGGTGTTTTGTTGAACGCAGGCAATTTATATTAAAAAATAATTTCATGGCGCTGGAAATTAATTATGGTAATACAAAATGAAGGAAGCCATGCTTAAAATATAAAACTTTATCCAGCATTTAATGCTCAAGTGTGGTTTCCTGCCTCGTGTTTAGTTGGAATAATAGATCACGGAATCCTTGGAGAACTAATTATGTTGTTTCAGATGAATTGCAAATGCATCATTTAACTGTATTATCACTATGCATATGTCATTGACAATAAATCACAAGCGCACAAAACACTGAAATAGTTTAAATGTCATCATTGATGTTTCCAAAGTAGTTTATTAGACTTGTTTAAATGTCTGATCAGGACGTAGACTGAGTCCAGGACGGGAGAGCTCGGAAGATCAAAAGTGAAATCAGCAAGTAATGCTTTATCGAACATAATATATACAATGTAGATAAGGCAGCTGATGTAGCAGAGCTGAATTTGTCAATGCATGGCCACTTTTTTGTAGTGCAATAATCCACTATCCTATCAACAGGATCAACCCTATTAAACTAGTTGAAGCATTCCAGATGGGAAAAAACTAACTTTTTATGTAAATGAGCCACTCAGTGCACCAAGGGGCAAAGCACCTCATCTACTCAGCTTTCCGATGCTTGGTGCACTGAAGCCCTTATTTGCTTAAAGAACTCCCGCAAAAATATTTATTCTCTGACCTGTTAGAAAGGTGCATGATATAATCTGTAGTGAATGTAATCTTCTTATTAGGGACTCTAATTGAGAGTTATCCCCTCTCTTTTAATTGTAGCTGGGTCATGTGACCAACTCCCTGACCTCCAACTGCCCCAGGACAGGAAGCCAGTCACTGCTCTATTCACTCCTATGAGACTGAAAGTGAAGCTCCCATAGGAATACATAGAGAAATAGACTTCCTGTCCACACATAAGATGCTGTGTCAATTGGTGAGTCTGATTCCTGGTCACATGACACAGATGAGAAACCTCAGGATGATCAAAAGTCAAAAATACAGACACTGGTAAGAAAATGACATTCACTACAGATTACATCATGTACATTTCTAGCAGGACATGGAATACATTTTTTTGCTGGAGTTCCTATTTAATAAATTAAAGTTTGTGTTTTTTGTTTTTTTTCCAATTTAATCCAATGGAACTGTGCTATTAATTTTCACAAGACAGGTATCATTTCAGTCAGCAGGATCATCCCCATTGAGAAGAATGCCATATTTAATAGGGTTAATCCTGCTGCCAGGTGCACTTTAAAGGGGGTTAGAATAGAATACAGCCCCGCGCCTGTACATGGGTTGTGTCTGGTATTGCAGGTCAAGTCCATTGAAGTGGGGCTAAGCTGCAATATCATGCAAGTCAGTGACAAAAATCACGGAAAATAATGCCCCAACACAATAGATGGAAACATTATATATGGACTAAGTCCTTGTTCTAATGAGAAAATCTGAGACTCTCAGCCAATATATTAGGATCAAAACACATCTGTGCCCGCTGACCCAGCGCCAAGGTGGACTCAGTCAGGCAGCTCCTACTCTACTCCTACCTATGCCATATGGGCAGACCCTACACATATAGTGTGCTGCTCTTAGTCACCTCTGTGTGCATCCAGCAACCAGTGAGAGGAGGAACATGCACAGCTATGTGTATCACCAAGGTTGCCTGTGGGATAGGTGGGGCAAAAGTGTTTTTCTGAGGCTTCATACATGCAACCATATGCATTTTGCAGTCTGCAAACAGCGGATCCAGAAAATACGAATACTGGCTGTGTGCATCCTGCATTTTTTTTGTCCACAAATTTGCAGAATGACTGCACGGATATGGACTCATATATGGCTCATGCACACAACCAAATTTATTTTACAGTCCGCAAAAAAAAAAAAAAAAAAAGGATGAGATCAGTGTGACATTAATTGTAACGATGCCCGTCCTTGTCTGCAAAACGGACAAGAATAGGACATATTCTATATATATTTTTTTTTTTTTGCAGAACGGACATGCAAACACCTAATGCACACAGAGTTATTTCCGTTTTTATTTTTTTAAGCCCTATTGAAATGAATGGTTCCACATACAGACCTGTAAAAAAATGGAACGGAAACTGAAGAGAAATAAGTTTGTGTGTACGAGCTCTAAGGTTCCTTTCAGACAAATTAGTGTCACGCTCCAGACTCGCAGAACTGCTCCCGTCCTGACCTCCCAGCATTGCTGGGGTCGAATAGAATTATATTGATTTATGATGCTATGTAACCCTTACAGTTCTGGAATATATGGTATAACACTGACAGCATTATGTCAGTGTTATCCAATACATACCAGAACTGGAAGGGTTACATAGCATTATCAATCAATTTAATCCCATGTGTCCCCGGCAGTGCTGGGGGGTCAGGACAGGAGCTGTGCTGGGAGTCCGGAGCGTGATGCTCGCTCGTCTGAAAGCGGCCTAATACTGCCTTCGCAGTGTGCAAATATATCCAGATCTAGCAGAGTTGAATGTATGTTATCTCAGTAGTTTCAGAAAAACAAAGTGCCCACATCTAGCAATGCCACTTTGCCAAGAATCACTACTTTAGCACCTTGTCAGACCCATACAGAAGTGAGAAATCCATCCACCCATGTGTTTGTGTTGCCTAGATTTATGTGGATGATGCTTTACAGCTCACCGCATGTGAAAATGATTCAGTGAGTGATTTGCTGCTGTGAATACCATAGAAAACATCTTTCTAGCGGAGTTTCCCCATAACCAGGAGTTATTTCCAGAATAAGACGTAGAAAAGTCTCACAGTTTTTAGTATCTGCCCCCTCCAAGTTATGGTTACAATGTAACCATAAAGAATGACGTGTTTCCCCCCCGCGTGGTGAGATCCTGCCATTACATTACAGCAATGTCCAGGATAAAGATATCAAATAAGAAATATGAATTTTAGCATTTGAAATAATGAGCCCGTTAGCAATCCTAATTAGAAATCTGCCATAAAGAAGGAAATTTTAGAAAGTGAGCTGTATAATGTATAATGACACTCCGCCATATAAAGAATATAAACCTCACAACTCAATTAACCAAATGTCAGCGACGTGCACACGTCTCGCATGAATCAGTGGAGAAAAAAAGGCTCAGAGACGTTTTTAGGTTAAATAATAGTGGAAATAATAAAAGACGAGAAGCTGAGGACAGAGAATTTATAGATTAGAAGAAATGTTTGCGCCAGACTTTATATTACAGCGTGTCCATAAAACAATGGCAGAGATAATTACGAGCGGCAGAATCACTCCCGGATTAGTGGATTTTTATTTATTTATTTTACTGTTGGACGATTTATCCCATTTGGGATCTTTTGAAGAAAAAAAATGTAAAGGAGTCCCGTAAACACTAGTCAAACACCTTATGTTCAGCCGACAGCTGTTCCCCCCAATTCCCCCATATACATGCATGCTGGGCTAAGCCAGATGTGCATGGGATCTCCGAGGGGAGAAGGGAATAAGCAGCAGCAAGACTCTATTTTGGAATATTTTTGCACTTTTCTAGGGAATCTTGAACCACTGATTAAAAGGAGGTTAGAAACCTAATCAGACCCAGTCCCAATCACTCATACAGCTACCTGAACTTAATACCATGAAGATATTAAAAGGATTCTCCGGGAATTAAGAAAATGAAAATACTTACCGTACTTTACAAGACGCTTTATAAGACGCACACAATGATAAGACGAACCCCAGATTTTAGAGTAGGAAAATAAGAAAAAAATATTTTTCATCAGACCTCACGTCAGATCCTAATATCAGACCCACCATAAATTTCATGACATCACATCAGAACCCCATATTATCCTTCCATGTCAGACCCCCATCAGCCCCCAGATAAGCCCACTCAGTCCCCATCAGACCTCAAATCAGCCCCCTGTGCCCCCATGTCAGCCCACTGTGCCCCCATCAGACCTCAGATCAGCCCAATGTGCCCCCATGCCAGCCCACTGTGCCCCCATTTCAGCCCAGTCTGCCCCATCAGAGCTCAGATCAGCCCACTGTGCCCCCATATCAGTCCCCTCTGCCTCCATCAGACCTCAGATCAGCCCAATGTGCCCCATGAGACCTCAGATCAGCCCACTGTGCCCCCATATTAGTCCCCTCTGCCCCCATCAGACCTCAGATCAGCCCATCAGCCCCCTCTGCCTCCATCAGACCTCCGATCAGCCCCATGTGCCTCCATATCAGCCCACTCTGCCCCATCAAATAACAACAACACACTGCCAGGAAGAGACTTCCACCCGGCATTGTGTTTGGTGATGTCACCGGCTCTGATGGGCCGTCTTTAGCGCTTCCCTAGCTATTTTACAGGCTGGGGCTGCGCTAAAGCCCACCCATCAGTGCCGGTGATGTCACAGGGCTCACTGGTGGGCGGAAAGCTCAGCCTGGCAGAGCTTGGTTCGTCACCGGAACTGGGAAAAATCCCTTTGTCCTGCGCAATTCAGCTCAGGGCAAAGGAGATTCAGAGCATGAATTGCTCCAATGCTCTTGTCAGGCGGGCTGCCTGGGTGAAAATATGCGTATGTCTGGGTTCAGGTTTGAACCCGGACAACTCCTTTATTGCCACCCGCACAGATACATTTGCCGCCTTCTGGAAGTTCTGGGAGCCCTGGTTGTCCTCTTCCTATGTCACCGATTTTCCCTATTGTATTACCTTATAGCCTATTCATTCATGTTAAGTTCTATATTATTATTTATATCTAGTTTATCTGACCAGTGATGTATGTGATTATGTAACCTCAGTATTTTCCTATGTACCCATATATGTACACTTATTAGAATGTTACTAGAGATGAGCGAATATTAAAATGCTCGTGTGCTCGGTATGAACTTTTCCAAAAGTTCATATATTTGTACCGAATAACGAACCCTATTGAAGTCAATGGGAGATGCGAGCATTTTTGCAGGGGACCCAAGTTCTTCGCAGGCAAGGTTGCCTAAACACCTGAAAACCTCTGAAAATGATGGAAACACCACGGAAATGGATAGGGAACACCAGGGGCAGCATGCATGGAGCAGGCAGAGACACTGCAAGGAGCGACAGGATCTTGTCCGATAAAGCGTACGCTATTGCTACGTATAATTTACTCTATACACTGTTGTATATTAGAGATGAGCGAGTAGTGTTCGATCGAGCCGGTATTCGATCGAATACTACGCTATTCGGCATACTCGATTTCAATCGAGTATAACGGCGATGGCGCACTTAGAATTCGTTTCCCCTCCCACCTTCCCTGGCGCTCTTTTTCCACCAATCACCATGCAGGGGGGGTATGACAGGCCCGCGGAGCACGCTGGCAGCGCGAAAACGGCGTCTACATGGATTGGCTGGAAAAACCATGTGACCTCGAATATTAAAAACTCAGCTCTTCCTGCTCGTTCGCATATGCTGCGTGAACTTAGTCAGGGACAGAGGCTGGAGAAGGGAGAGATAGGTTTTAGCTGTTGGACAGGCAGGAGCGTGATTAAAAGCCCTTATCAGGGCTACTATAGTGCAGTACAGTGATAGCTTTACTACAATATACACTCTGCAGAGAACGGCTGCTGTATTCAGGGATAGCTGCTGGAGTAGGGACAGAGAGAGGCATTAGTGGTGTATTAGGTGCTCTGCTACATACCAAACTATATTTGGCACTACTGTTCTGCGTTCTTTTTGGCTGCAAAACCCTGTTATATACCTAGTGTGTATATGCACCATCTTATCTGGCAGTATACGGCTGTGAATTTTTTTTTTTTTTAAATACAGTTTCTTTGGCTCTAGTGTTCTGGGTTCTGTGTGCCTGCAATACCCTTTTTGTATACCAGGTGTAAATACCCACCGTCTGACCTGTTAGTACACGGCTGTGTACCTAGAAATAAAAAAAAAAAGGCCTTTTCTTTGGCACCTGTACTGTGCGTTCTCTTGCAAAATTATTTTATATACGTGGTGTTAATACCCACCGTCTGAACTGTTAGTACACGGCTGTGTACCTAGAAATATAAAAAAAAAAAAGACTTTTCATTGGCACCTGTACTGTGCGTTCTCTTGCAAAATAATTTTATATACGTGGTGTTAATACCCACCGTCTGATCTGTTAGTACACGGCTGTGTACCTAGAAATATAAAAAAAATAGGCCTTTTCATTGGCACCTGTACTGTGCGTTCTCTTGCAAAATAATTTTATATACGTGGTGTTCATACACACCGTCTGATCTGTTAGTACACGGCTGTGTACCTAGAAATATTTAAAAAATAGGCCTTTTCATTGGCACCTGTACTGTGCGTTCTCTTGCAAAATAATTTTATATACGTGGTGTTAATACCCACCGTCTGATCTGTTAGTACACGGCTGTGTACCTAGAAATATAAAAAAATAGGCCTTTTCATTGGCACCTGTACTGTGCGTTCTCTTGCAAAATAATTTTATATACGTGGTGTTCATACACACCGTCTGATCTGTTAGTACACGGCTGTGTACCTAGAAATATAAAAAAAATAGGCCTTTTCATTGGCACCTGTACTGTGCGTTCTCTTGCAAAATAATTTTATATACGTGGTGTTCATACACACCGTCTGATCTGTTAGTACACGGCTGTGTACCTAGAAATATAAAAAAAAATAGGCCTTTTCATTGGCACCTGTACTGTGCGTTCTCTTGCAAAATAATTGTATATACGTGGTGTTAATACACAACGTCTGAACTGTTAGTACACGGCTGTGAAGGCAAAATATTGTAACAAAAAAAAAAATGCGGAGGGGGGCTAGCGGAATCGGACGTGGACGAGGACGGGGGCGCGGAAATGCTGTTGGTGGCCTTGTTGAAGCCAGTGGGGATACAATGCGTGCTGGTGAGGGGCAGCCAGGATCCCACTCATCCAGAATCCCTGCCTTTATGGGACAGTTAAGCAGGGGGCGGGTTACACCGCTGTTGAGGCCTGAGCAGGTTGAACAGGTGGTGCAATGGATAGCCGATAGCGCTTCCACACAGTTGTCCACCAGCCAGTCATCCACACAGTCTCACTCTGACCCTCCTTCCTCCACACCTGGCCAACAGAGTCATCCCACCATTGACCCCTCCCAGGAGCTCTTTTCGGGTCCTTTTTCAGATGTGCCGGAAGAATCCCAGGAGCTAGCAAAGGAATTTGTTTGTAGTGATGCCCAAACACTTGAGTATTCGCCATCTCCTGCTGATGTGGACCCTGAACCAGCATCTGTTATCATGAGCGATGATGATGATGAGACGCAGTTGCCATCAAGGGAGGCTGTTGGAATGTCCAGTGGGCAGGAGGAGGAGCAGAGTGAGGAAGTGGAAGAGGAGGTGGTGGATGACGAAATGACCGACCCCACTTGGCCAGGGGTGATGTCCAGCGGGGAAAGCAGTGGAGAGGTGGTGGTCTGCGCAGCACCGAAAAGGCAGCAAGAGGCAGAGGGATGTCCAGAGGCAGAGGGATGTCCAGAGGCAGAGGGATGTCCACAGGCAGAGGACAGTCCAGACAGAGAAGTGAGGCCACAGCCAGCAGGGCCGAAGCTGTTCCCGGCAGCGGGCAGTCGCGCGAAGCTCCCCCATCGAGGCCTCGTACTTCTGTGGTGTGGAGATTTTTTAATGTTTGTGCAGATGACAAACTGAGCGCGGTTTGCACACTCTGCCACTCAAAACTGAGTAGGGGCTCTGAGAAGAGCAATCTGACCACCTCAGGCATGCGGCGTCACTTGGAAGTCAAGCACTGGGCTGAGTGGGAGAGAGCAAACGCAATACAACCTGCGCAAGGTCTTCCTGCCACTGCCTCTTCCCCTTTATTGTGTGCTGCCACTGCGGTCCAGACCTCCAGCCAGGACACCTCCACATCTGCCTCTGCCTCGGCTACTTGGGGCCTTCTCCTTCAGCCTCCCCTTCCCCCGCATCTTCGCCTGCACCTTCACACTCCTCGTCCCATCAACTGTCCATCTCGCAGGCGTTCGACCGCAGGCGGAAGTACGCCTCGAGTCACTCCCAAGCCCAAGCCTTAAACTGCCACATCTCCAAACTGCTGGCCCTGGAGATGTTGCCGTTTAGGCTTGTGGAGACGCAGGCCTTCCGCGACCTGATGGCGGCTGCCGCACCTCGCTATTCCGTCCCCAGCCGCCACTACTTTTCCCGGAGTGCCGTCCCCGCCCTGCACCAGCACGTGTCGCGTAACATCAGGCGGGCCCTGAGGTACGCAGTCAGCGCAAAGGTCCACTTGACCACCGACTCGTGGACAAGCGGTTGCGGCCAGGGACGCTACATCTCTTTGACGGCACACTGGGTGAATGTTGTGGAAGCGGGGACGGGGTTGAAAACAGAGACGGCCTACCTACCACCCCCGCCCAAGATTGCCAGCATGGGTTTTGATAAACCCTCCTCCTCTGCCTTAACATCACCCTCAGCCGCTAGCTCGAAGCGTTGCAGCACTGGCGAGGGGAGACGTCAGCAGGCGGTGCTTAAGCTCATCAGCTTGGGCGACAGGAAGCACAGCGCCCCAGAGGTGAGGGACGCCATATTGCAGCAGACGGAGATGTGGCTGTCGCCGCTGCAGCTAGCGCTGTGCGATAACGGCCGTAACCTGGTGGCGGCTCTGGAGCTTGCCGAACTCAATCACGTACCATGCCTGGCCCACGTTTTTAATCTGGTAGTCCAAAAATTTCTAAAGACTTACCCCAACCTGGCAGAGCTACTGGTGAAAGTGCGGCGCTTGTGCGCTCACTTTCGGAAGTCAACTGTAGCTGCTGCTAGCTTAAAAAAACTCCAGCAACGCCTCCATTTGCCTGAACATCGGCTGTTGTGCGACCTGCCGACTCGCTGGAATTCCACCTATTCCATGTTGGCCAGGGTGTGTGAGCAGCAGAGAGCATTGATGGAGTACCAGATTATGAATCCACGCGTGCCTCCAACTCAGCTCCCTCAGTTTGCCAACCACGAGTGGCCATGGATGGCAGACATATGCGATGTACTGCGTATCTTTGAGGAGTCCACCAAGAAGGTCAGCAGCGAGGACGCTATAGTGAGCGTAACCATCCCGCTCCTATGCGTCCTTAAAGAATCCCTCATCGCAATAAGGGAGAACGCATTGCACGCAGAGGAGACGGGGGTAGGAGAGACGCAACGGAGCTACACAGTCAGACCACACTTTTGTCTGCTTCTCGGTGGCAGTTGCAGAGGAGGAGGAGGATGATGAGGAGGAGGACGACGTGGAGGTGGCTGTGGAAGAGGAGGAGATGCTGGCGGCGAGGGTAGCAGTCAGGCTGTGTGCGTCCCATTGGTTCAGCGCGGATGGGGCGGAGAGGAGGCGGAAGAGGAAGAGGAGGAAATGGCAAGTGATCCTTCTGGTGGGGGCAGTGACGTCATGCCTATTCAGAGTCTGGCACCACATGGCTGACTTTATGCTGGGCTGCTTTTCCGCGGGGCACACGTGTTGTCCGGATAGTGGAGAACAAACTTACTGGTCTTCGCACTCCTGGACCCCCGGTATAAAGATAACGTTCCTCTTTTATCCGGTAGAGAGAGGACGAATCGATTGCTGGAATACAAGAGGGAACTCGTGCAGAACATGATGGAGATTTTCCCACCCACCATCGCTGGCGGCAGAGAGGAGAGGTCTCCCAGAGTCCCACAACATCGATCAGGGCCCACAGCCACCAGGCGGAACACTCCTCCAAGGTGTGGGACACGTTTCATGCACCCCTCGTGCAACTTCCATCACTGCGGGGCCCGCTATCAGCAGGAGGACAAGTATCGGCGGAATGTTGCCGGGGAAGTACCTGGCAGACCGTACCCCTGTCCTCCCCGATCCCTCGGCGTCCTACACTTACTGGGTCTCCAAGTTGGACACGTGGCTGGAACTGTCCCTGTACGCCTTGGAGGTGCTTGCCTGCCCTGCGCCAGCGTTGCTATCAGAAAGGGTGTTCAGCGCAGCCGGGGGCATTATAACCGATAAGCGCAGCCGCCTGTCAACCGACAGTGCCGACAGGCTGACGCTAATCAAAATGAACAGCAAGTGGATTGACCCGGACTTTGCTTCTCCAACAGTGGAAAGCAGCCAAAAGTGAAGTGCCATCTGTATGAAGTGCCATTTCCTCCTCCACCTCCTCCTCCTCCTCCTTAACCGCCGTAGAATTGCTCCGTAAAAAAAAAATATTTATATATTTATGGCTCACCTCTTGGGCCTCCACAAAATTTTTAAGAGGTTCTCACCTCTTGGGCCTCACAAAAATTTTAAGAGGTCTCACCTCTTGGGCCTCCACATAATTTTTAAGAGGTCTCACCTCTTGGGCCTCCACATAATTTTTAAGAGGTCTCACCTCTTGGGCCTCCACATAATTTTTAAGAGGTCTCACCTCTTGGGCCTCCACAACATAATTTTTAAGAGGTCTCTCACCTCTTGGGCCTCCACAAATTTTTAAGAGGTCTCACCTCTTGGGCCTCCACAACAATTTTTTAAGAGGTCTCACCTCTTGGGCCTCACAAACAATCTCACCTCTTGGCTCACCTCTTGGGCCTCCACAAAATTTTTAAGAGGTCTCACCTCTTGGGCCT